>JAQIWR010002552.1:0-10899 GCA_034695945.1 Glomeris hexasticha | reverse complement strand
CAGGTAAGCAAGCGGGTTGTTCAGTGGCTAGTTTAACAATGAGTGCTATGATGTTGAATCGGGTGATGGGATCGGGCTGCACTAACAAAGGACCGGGAAATGTGAACATAAAATAAAAATGATATAATACATTTGTTGCAACTTACAGTATCATCTTTGGTTGTCTCAATGACAACTTCGTCATTTCTTGCTGTGTTACTTGATGTTTCACTCCGACTTTTAACGACAACCTGAAAGCCTTTTACTTTGACGATGGTCTCTGGCACAGCAGGAAAGGGCATTTGCCAATTGCAGTGAATGGACACTTCATCTCTGCTCTCCATTGTATCCACACACTGCAGCCTTGATGGCTCTGATATCAAATAAACGAATACAGCATAGTACAAATTAATGTCCTTCCTTGATTTATATATGTACAGGGAATCCCATAAGTCTGAGATCATGGGACAGCTAGATATTTACAGGTCACATCTGAATATGGAAGATCGAGTCCACATAATTGTGGACTGGATTTATGGGACACCCTCTATTATGTGTAAACACGAACTATGTCTTCACATGATTGGGATTTCACAGCAATTAAAATGCGAATATTTAAACTGTATGGCATTTTCGTATTTATAAATTTCATTAAAACAATTAAAAGTAATTGCAATTTTGTACTCTAGCTAATAACAATATTAATAATATTCTTTGAAAGGTTACATAATAAAATGTTTTTTAAAAAGCAAAACTACATAACTTTGACATTATTAAACAAATCTGTAGAACTATAATATATATAATTCTTGGTTACACATTATACGACGTGTGATTATTTGTAAGCATGTTGGTTTTTGTAGCTATACATTATTTGAATGTAACTATGGGCATAATTAAGTTTTTTTGTTTATTACTTAGACTACAATAATACAGTTTCTCCAAATTGGCATCTGCAGAAATTTACCTTTTTTATATTTCAGAGCAACAAGACTTTGTGACTCACATTTATTAGTGAACTTTATGCGAAGTTGTGCATATTATTTTGCCACCTACACTAGGTTAAATTGGAGTGGGAGGGGGTGAAAATGCATTCATTTTAGCTTGGAGCTATGTAGTTTGGTAAGGGTTCGTGGCAAGCCGATCGCAAACATATCATTAGCATGAAGCTGAACGCTTCATTTGCTAGTCTCCTTCTTTTCCTTCATTTTCTTTCCTTTTTTCTTTCCACCTAAACTTTGCGAATTTTTTTCCAAACCTGGAAGGCAACAAAGTGGAATGGACCAAGACCAAACCGATTTGTTTTGGCTTGCAACGCTTAGATTTGATCAATGTCTACGCGTACTATGATTTTTTTCTGTACCAGCGTTACTTGTTTTTACATCGACAATCTTATCATTGGAATTGAGTTTTCTTCAGCATGAATCAGGATATGAAATCAATGTAGGCCTATGGTTATTTAAATGCATTTCAACAATGCAGTCACAAATTGTTGTTGCCTTAAAATGCAATTTTTCCTTTCTTATAACACACCAAACAACACTTTTGTGACGTCATTTTTATGCATATTAAATCCCTTACAACATTTTGTTTTTACACAGATATAGTTAGTTTCACCACTTGCTTTAATTATTCACGGTTTTACTTTGTCAGTTTGTATATAGGTTAAGTTTCAGGGTACCTATAGCTTGTCATTTGACTTTTAATCAAATTACTAAACAGTTTAAGCAAGGTTAGGTATATTGTGTCCTTGGTTTAAGACAACATTACCTTGTCTGTTTTGGAATATAACGTTATGAATTGTATTGGTTCGTTCACTCACTCTACATGAATTTAACATTTTTGTTTGGCGCGTGGGAAAAAAGTGCAAATCTAAACAGAAAAGTATATATTCTGGTACAAATGAATGTTGTTTCGGTATTGCTTCCAGCTAGAGGCTAATTTATAAATGTTTATGTATGAGAAATACTAGTGAAATAGTTGGAGACAGGCGAGGAATGGGGGAAAAAATTGTTTTTCTTGCAAGCTGCAGCTTTGCTCCAAATGAATAGCAAATAAGGGATTTTGCTCGGAACGTTTTGTAATCTACTTTGCATGACTGAGCTAGGTACTTGCTTACCTATGGAAGGGCAAAGTGGAGCTCGTTTATCGATGACAGAGACGTTGTAGCAAGGTGGAGTGATGAAAGCGAGCTGTTCTCCATCTCCGTAGAAACCATGCACCGAAACAGCACGGACATCCACTTGGTAAATGCACTCAAACTGCAAGCCGTACAGTTGGAATGAGTTCTCCTGCAAAAATCAATGATTCCATTTGTACTTTTCATGCATGTGCTCAGCAACAATATCTGTTAATGTTACATTTATCAAGTGTGATTTTTGTATTTGCTGTGTTCAATAACCACAGTGCATGCCCATCAAAGTCAGACCTTTCATAATATTCAGCAGGCTACATGGTTATACTCAAAAAGAATATAGCGCACTTTAAATTATTTATCACTTGGTGGCATAAATATGTGCTTTTGTCTCACCAGCACTTAAATCAGGAACCGAAACTGGAAAACATAATGGTAACTATATATAACTTACATAGTGAATAGTTAGGAGGAGCAACCATAGCTTAAGGGCCCCACTCCTATATTATTTTTCCACCTAACTATTCAACTAGTTTTGGCAATTGTGAGCAATACTAGGAAATTTTTGATCCATAATCTCACAAGTTATTCCTCCTAATGGTACTGTCTCGCCCACTAACACAGTGGGAATCGACCAGTACCAGAGAAATGAAGGCAATACATGCATGTTTTGACCTTCTGGCCTCGTCATGCAGTTGCCCGTAAAAACCCGATGTATTACATGTCAGTGCTGGGATTTGAACCCACAACCTCTGTTTGTCGTCAGATTATGGATCAAAAATTTCCTTGTATATATGAATTGCTCACAATTGCCAAAACTAGTTGAATAGTTAGATGGAAAAATAATATAGGAGTGGGGCCCTTAAGCTATGGCTCCTCCTCCTAACTATTCACTTTGTAAGGTATGTTAACTCTATCCGGAGATTGGCATATACCAATGTGTCAGTGGCTGAATGGGTTTGACCACCTTCTTCTGACGACAGAGGTTGTGGGTTCAAATCCCAGCACTGACATGTAATACAGTGGGTTTTTAAAGGCCGAAACATGCATGTATTGCCGTCCTTTCTCTGGTACTGGTCGATTACCACTGTGTTAGTGGGTGAGATAGTACCACAAGGAGGAATAACTTGTGAGATTATGGATCAAAAATTTCCTTGTATATGGTAACTATAAATTAATTTAGACTACATGTCTGAAAACCAGTGCAAGATATGTCTTGAAAGGCAATATCTAGCTTTTGTGGGATTAGGGGGATGAAACATGCCGAATAGGGCATATTGAGATTCGGAAAGGAAAGTTTTGATGTAACTCAATGAATTAATGTTACATATGGAACACTTCTTTTTTTGGAGTTGGAAATGTGTTGTTTCATTACATTCTGGCAATTACAGTTCCGGTATCTAAACATTTGAAACAGAGTGAAACTAGGGATTTCTCAAAATTGGCACATAAAATGTTAATAGTTATTGCATTCTCGTATATATTTGCGTGCAATCACAGACAATTACACTAATTGGTGCTTTTTATATCAGCACTTAGGTTTTCATGCATGGTGTTTCTACTTTGTATAACCTGCATTTTCAGCCCAATTGTTACAGTATGTTCTTTGCCAAAAAGAAAAGCCAACATAAATATTCTTCAGGCTAAACAAGCTATATTTGAGTGGAAGTTTATGGTGTACTTTGATAGCTACACCACTTGTTTTCCATGCATATTAAGTGTACCTTTGGGGAGACTGATGCCTGTTGGTTGTGTTCATGTGCCTTCTGTTGGTGTCTTGATGCACATCTTTCCACATGCCATTCAACTACAAACCGGTGGATGTTGGGTAACATTTCTAAAAAGCAAGCAGCAACAGTAAACATGATGAAAGTTTGCGAAATGGGTGAAAAGAGGAAAAAAATGTGGAACTTTCACACTGTTTTGTATGTATGCAATATGATGGACGTGTGGCTCATTCAAGTTGGGGAAGGAAGATGGGGCATATACAGGGTTATATGATGGGAAAATATTATTACCTTGCGGATAACGCCATGAGATTGTAGCTTTCAAGTGCTTTCCTTCATAAAAAGGTTCTTGGAAGAAAAGCAAGCTGTCTACTGGCATTGGGATGAGAAAATGCTCAGTAACTGTGGATTCTTGCTTCATGGTGCTAGTCTCATCTGCAACAAGATGAGCAAGGTGATGATGATCATCATAAAAAATCGCAAAGATTATAAAGAACGGCCAAATATAATCCAACAGAAGTGAAGTATAAAATTTCAAATGCCTTTGCTGCAAAAATCAGTTTTCATTTTTATCTCTTTGTATAGCTATGCCAATGCAAATATGCCAGTGCGATGCCAGTGCAAATGCAAATATTTTTTCTTCTAAATTCAACATTTTTTTCCGTCAATTAACCTAATCCAATTCCCTCTAGAAATTCAAATGGAATTATACAAAAAAACATGTCCCTATCAAGGCAAAATTACAACCAATGTGATATTTTATATCTTTTGCAATAAAATTAAAATTGGAATCAAACTGTTCACATTTAATAATGCATGTTGATTTCTGAATGTGCCGCTACAAGTGTAAACATAAATTGCACATGTTAGCAATGTGAATTTAATACAGTTGTATGTGAAACGCTACACATTTATGAATTTTAGATTGACTGTGCCATTTTCAAACAATCATTATGATTTAAATTTTTATTGCTTGTTCAGATATTATGGTTAATTTCCAGCATTGAATTTTTTTAACATTAATGTAAATCAATCTGGACCACATTGGTTATAGTTTGTTCCTTGCAATGTTCCTTTGTTGGTTTGTTGTGAAAACCATTATGATATGGCTGGCAGTTGCAATGTCGTTTTCTTGGCTGCTCATAACATGTCATGCTTGCTGTCATTTGTATCCAATGTACTGAGTAAGAAAAGTAATGGTGGCCACCTGAAAGCTTCGTCATGTTATTTTTTAGTGTTATATTCAGCAGACATTATTATACTTTGAGGGATGCCCTATTACATTAAATACTCAATCTATAACAATCACAGCAATATTGGATCTTGGTAGGATGATATATTTTTCACATAATTTGTTCTACACTACAGTAATTTAAGAACTTTCTAGCTAATTGTATAAGATGTGAAATAATATTGTGAATAATGTAATTAATAATTGGCTACAAGCTACCTTTAAATCTATTAAATGTAAAAATGTTAATTATAACATGTACAGCGCTATTGATAGTTTCTGCAATGTAATGATTTTCCTATACTGAATCCTGCATAAACCAAGAAACTGAGTCAAATAAAATTTGATATAAATTAGTAATTGCTGTATGCAATTTCTCCTATTTTTCCCCTACCATAACATGAAAAATGCACATATGTTTTAAGCCATACAAATTGGGGGAAATGCTCGCACAATAGGCATATTTATCGGTTGGAAATTATTGAAGATTTGTGAATGTGTCTTTAACGAGGCTCGTTTTTCTGGCTATGACAATGCTGAGGATGCATAATGATTGTGCGCTCAATTGATGGCAAGGATTAACTGCTTTCATCGCCTGAATGGGGATTATAACATGCCTCTTCACACCAAGAAAATATAAATCTTGAATTATGACAGGCTTTTACTTGGCAAGTAAATTGTTTCCTAAACCCAAGAAACTTAACAGGAATTCAATCCAACTTTACAAAAGTTTGGGAGGGAAAAAATGTTGACGAGAAACATGGACAAAACATGAATGGCATTGACTTACCGAAATTGAGCTTTTTGAACGTCTGAATTATTAACGTGGCTGGCATTCCTTCAAGCACCAGGTCATTCAATTTGGAAATGGCTTGGATCTGTTTGTAAAGCAGACGTGAGTGCAATATGAATGAAACATGGAATTAGACTATATGAAAGTGGTTTCTTCTTCTTAGCATCTACACCTGAATATTTATTGCCAATTCTTTTTATTGTAAATATAATATACCAACATCTTCCCCCGTCGAGGATTTAAATTTATTTATTTGCAATATTTCAATGAAAAGTTCATGAATATGTGCACAACATATTATACTGATTTTTATTTGAAATGTTCATCTGATATTGATTCTGTTATAGACGAAATTAATTACTTGTCTACGATGTTCAAATAAAACCATATATTATTTCTAATGGCTTGGAAGACAAAATTCTTATAACCTTGGAAAGTAATAATGCCAAATGTTTTGTAGGTCAGTAATGAAAATCATGTTAGGAACTCCTTAATTTATGTCATAATAACCAAGGTGTAAAATACCTATTAAAGCAATCTCCCCAAATATTGAAATTCTATTTTTTCATGTATAGTATGTACTACATGCATTAAATTACTACTAAGAAATATATTTGCTTGCATCATATCATTTGAATATTATTGCTGGTAATTTTAGGCAGCAAAACACATTTTTCCTCCAAACTGATTGTCCAAGGCTGTTGTTATTGTTTTCGGCAGTCAGAATTAGAAACTAGTGTATAGTGTGTCTAAAGGAAAATTGTACTTGATGTCATAGCTGAATCTGGGGATTTAATCAGCCTCCGTTTAATTCATGGTACGAGGAGCTGCACTAAGGGTGTGTCTTATATTCTACAAGATGCAAGGGAGTAACAGGAGCATAGTATTAAGGTATGATATTCCTTAAATGCTCCTCTTACCTACCTGTTACACCTGGATTAAGCAAGCAATAGCGGTACAGTCTGTATACAGACAAATGTGTTACACCCAAATACAGTAATGGAAATTTGCCAGCCTTCCATGAAGCAGAGTATGGTGTATAAAAATGGTGACACCATTGCCACCTATCATTATGATGATCGTGAGTGGATTATTGAAATGATAACCGCCAATTTGAACATTAGTTTTGGTGGAATGCCTATCCAGGTCATGCATGCAGCATGCACCACTGCAGTCATCTTTAATAAAATTATTTACATTGCAAGTGCATACACCCGTGAGAAAGAGGTGTATTAATGCACCTAAAGGGTGTTACCCTATGGACATATTGTAAGTCATACTGAATGGTGTTGGAATAATTCTGCTGATGTTGCTCAGTTGAGCATTAGCTTGAATGACTTGTGATGCAAGGAGTTTGACAAACAGTATTGTGAACAGTCTATTCTGTCTGTGGAAATTTTTAGTTGACTGTACTATCTGAGAAAGGTTGATTTAATATAACAGCAGGTTGTATAATAACTTTTCTTCGCAATAATATAGTAATCCACAAAGACAAATATAATTAAAATGCAGTCCGTTAATTGTGATTTTTCCATTATTGCAATATTTTCCGAGGTTCAGGAAATCGTTTCAATGAGCTTAATTGCAAATTGATGTATAGTATAACTGCATGTACATGTATAATGCAATGTCACAATGGAATCAGTATAATTAAAACAGTTTTTTATCGGTATAATTGGTGCTATAAATGGGTACGGAAATTAGAGTTTGCAGACATTTAAATGCAGTAATGAGGGATGCAAATGAGATTGGGTGATTGAGGTCTGTAAACTCTGCATGTCTACTGAAATAGTTTTGCTGCTCTAAAGTCGTAAAACTTTCTTTATGGTATCGTATTCGGAAACATTTCCGAATGTTCATCGGATGGGATGTAGTACTACTTCAGAAATTGAAGCACAGCCTCAAAAAACTATTCAACTATAACATATTGACGAAAACGAGTTATTTGCAAAATCGCACATTCCTGGTGTAGCCTTGCATCGTTCTGAATAGTTTTATTATACAGTATATATGTATATGGAGTGTTATTTTCTAAAGAATGACGTAAAATGTAGCATGTTTTTGTATGATCTTCTGCGTGCAGTAGTTACTTTGCATTTTTCTCAGAACAACAATGTATTTGTTTTACTTAAATGTGGCCAACAGGGTCTGGCCGTTATTATGTGGTCTTGTTGCTAAGTTCTTGAAGATTTAAGGAACATATTGTATAGGATGGTTCTTGAATTGTGCACTAGCTTTTACCATAATATTTCACACCTTGGTTACACGGAACTCAGTTGTTTCATAAATTATAGTAAGTCCCAGTCATGACGTTATATATAACCAAGTTCAACAACCTAAATTCCAAATTTGCATTTTTGTTCACGAAGTTAGAAATTTCCTTAACCATTAGCCATGCAAAGCAAACCTACTTTCAGCAACATCTTGTAAAGTGTAACCGTAATTGAGTTATTTCTATGTCATACATCAAATTTAGAGGGTTCAGCAACATAACTTTTTATGTCTTTCTGTTTGTTGACCGATTTTAAATCTGTTTCTGTCAACATGTTCAGAGTATATCGTTGGCTACATTTCATAAATTTTAAACAAAGCCACCATCTCCAAAACTGACAGAGTTGAAATTCGAATGAGGTCGTGTGTGTCATCCATCAATAATGTATAGCCCCAGTGCATGGACATTACATCTTTGAACGTACATAATCATAATTTATCCAGAACGAATATATTCCAAGGTATTTCAGAACAGACATGACTTTGGTTCCACCCGATTGCAAAACACACATTTTTACTGATTTACTGAATTTACTAAACAAGTTACTTAAAAAAATTAACATGCAAGTTTTTACCAAATCTATACATTTCCTTTGATGGTGCATCTTAATTGGCAACAGATGGTAGAACAATCGATTTTAGTTTACAACTGAATACTATCTGAGCATATACATGTATTTTAATTAAATAGCAAATATTTAAACGAACAACTGCAATCTTCTCAAAAACATCTTCTACATTTACAAACCAGCAAATTAACTGCATGACATCAACCAATCAGTGCCCGGTTTGAATGTTGGGCATACACGGATTGGTGCGGATATTGGAGTGAAATGGCAGAACAAAGCCTCCTGGGGCAAGTTTGTAATACTTTTAGATGCAAATAAAAGAAGAGAGCAAGACTGTACGAAAGGAAATTTGCAAGTAAAGTGAGATTTTGCTAGATATTGGTTAAATATATGACTGCATTTGGTAGTGCTCCAATTTGAAAAGTTCCAGTTGCGATATTAATCTAATTACCTATTCATAAATATACAATGTGTAACAGAAGTTTGGTGTCAGAAATTGTCACAAATGCGACCAAACTTTTGCTATACATTGTTAACAGAGTTGATCTTTTTTAATATTATACAATATGTAAAAACTTTAAATTTTGTATTTGTAAAATTTGTACAAAATGCTGTACTGTACTTAATTAAGCTGACATCTATTTTACCATCCACTTTAGCACACAAGAGTAATGAAATGCCATTTACCTGGACGACATACTGGGAATTGTACAGCAAGTTCTTTATTTTCAAGGAGTGTTTTCTCTGCAAACAAAAAAAGTAGGCTTAAATATTTGGGATTGCTTCATTCGGAGTGAATGCATACTAATTTGTCTTGAAAATAAATTCACCTGAATTCTTCCCAAGAAAATGAACTGAATTATTAAATACTATTAAATGTATCTTGGAAAATCTGACACTGGACTACATAAATATCTTGACCTTAACCTGAACTGACTTCTAATCACATACAGTATTTGTTATCTTTTATTTCACGTAATTTAAAAACTGGGAATATATGACTTACAATTTGCTTAAAGTTTAGTCCTTTCACCATTTGAATTTAACGTAAATTGAATGCAATTAACCCAGGGCAAGTTATTTAGAATTGGGCACAAAATATTACTTCTGCAAAATTACTTTTCAAAAAGGTTAATCATGCTGCAGCATTTAATTAAATTACATACAATTGCAATACATTTTTGTGCAAACAAAGTAATGAAAACTGGGCATAATTGTGCAAAATAATGTATGTATACCAACAGATTTTGCCTTATTGTTTATGCAGTTATTATGCAGTTATACATTTGTGCTAGCTGAAATTTGTGCACCAAAAAGGGTTTAATTCTGTGAGCAATATAGTGCGATTCTAGCTGTAATTCAGCAATTTCACAGAATTTGTTTTTTCTCTTGGGCAATAGAATTATCCACAGTTTGAATTCTATATATGTACTTAATTGAGTACACAGATTGCTTGCTCCACTTTTAGGCCATTCAATTATTTCTTTTGGTTGACTTTAAGGCATTTATCAAGATTAGCGGAAATTGGGCCTGAAGTTGGATGCAAGCGAAAAAAAAGATGTCCTTTGATATAGAGAGAGAATGGCACGAAAGGGCGTCAGTCGAGGAATTTGATGTTCAAGGGCCGACAAAGTCTAAATCAGATAAAATAGCGCAATGCCTTCTTTTTCTTTTCTTCAGCTAGATTTATGGCCTTTGGATGTTATCTCAATTACGTTGGAATTGTCCACAGCAGCCAAACAACAACACCAACTTGACCCCCTATAAATTAACTAAGCTAATTAACGCTTGGGCTATACTTTAATCAGTATTCAGGCATTGTCACCGTTAGTATCACGAGCTAAATTCATTTCACTAGTGTGAAACTATTGCCGGAAACTATACAAACGACAAGAATAATGAATGCCTCACTTATTTGGGACATAATGCGTTTTAATTGAGACAATTAGGGTACTGCTTATACACATTTTAAATTTAGACTTCAAACTTGAAACGTTAAATACATGTGTTTTATTAGTTTATAGAATTCGTTGATTTGAAGTAAATTTTGGTTACTTATTAAAAATGCTAGTTTAATTTGGAACTTCACTTATAGAGTGGTATACATGCAGTGTCCCAATTAAGGGTGAATATCGTTTCCATGACGATAGATGGTAGCGCCATCTAGCGAGCGGTATGGACATTAAAAGTAACAA
>JAQIWR010002551.1:0-10901 GCA_034695945.1 Glomeris hexasticha | reverse complement strand
AAAAAGTTATTAGCCGTCAAAGTTTGCCTGTAAGAGCGTTTAGACGTCCTTACTCGATGGCCCCCTATCCAGAAAGCAAGGGGATCATCAATTATAAGGGTTTCGATAAATCTACAGTCAAACTTTGACATCTAATAACTTTTTTTTACTAATTTCCACAGACATTTTGTTACACCACTTGGTTTCTTCTCGACTTTTCTTCAAGTAGTTTGAGTTTCAGGGTACCTTGCAAAACCGTGTCAGTTCACCTTTAAATAATATTGGGTATTTTACACTTTGTATGATGTATTTTTTAAAGATTATTCTTAATTAGCAGGAATATACAGCTTGGTTTAAATTCCAGGTAACCCATTGGCAAAGTCCTCACATGCACGCGTATTTCCCAGCGTTGAATTCGTTCCCTTCACTTCTCGGGGACATGTTGGCAGATGCAATCAACTGTCTCGGATTCACTTGGGTATACATATACTAATAACACAAACCCATCTATAGTTTTACAGCTTGTCCGTACAATATAGAAATTTCTTTACGGTTGTCGCGTGCATTCATTCGGTAACCGTGTTTGACAGAGAAACCAATGAAGTGACAATACGACACCCTAAACATGCATAATCCAATTAGAAATAGATCTTAATTCATGCTGGGGTATATCAATATCAGTATGATTAAATATGTAGGCTTCCAGCCCAGCTTGTACTGAGCTAGAATCCATTGTTATGGACTGGCTGGGAAAAATGATAGCGTTACCCGATGTCTTTCTCCATCAAAAGAGTCAAACTAAAGGAGGTGGAGTCATACAGGTATCCCTACATTGATATTAAAACTTATTTCCTATTGTCTGACACTAACCTAAAAACCTGACAGACAACCGCTAGCGAAGCAACTTTCGTGTCCCTTTTGGCCGCGAGATCGGACGCCATTCGCCGCTATCACGGCCATTGCCCCGATTTGGAAGATGCCGAGATCAACAGCCGTTTAGTAGCTTACTGTTCGGACCAAGTCAGTATAGTTGGAACTAGTTAGTAATAATAAAGGTGAGAAACGAATGCCATTTTTCAAAATATCACGCAGGCACATTCATCGGTCGAAAAGGCCGGACTGATGGGATTAGTGAAGATGCGGTACATTGAGAGTGATGACAAGTTGAGTCTGAGAGCTGACAAGTTGTCTTTGGCCATCAGGAGGGACAGGGAAAAAGGACTTATACCATTCTATGTAATTATTAACGTTCAAAATTGTATATGCCTCAATTGAATTCTTTATAGGCTTATAGGAAACTAAACCCTTTGTTTGTCTATAGCTGTGTGCAACTTTAGGAACAACAGGAGCATGTTCTTTTGACAATCTCAATGAAGTGGGACCAATATGTAAGAAACTATATAGATTATATAACAAATTTCATCCTTATATTCATTCATCCTCAGTAGACAATATGATTTGATCTCAGTGCATGTATAGGCAATTCAAAACAGTGAGTTCGTGACAGCAAAAACCTAACCTAACGTAAAATACCTTCACCAAACCAGGTATACTACTAATAATAGGTTAGGTTAGGTTTTAACTGCACGATCGTGAATTCATCGCAATCTCGACCAACGCGATTACCGACTTGGACCGAGAACCGCTTTGGACCGTAACATCTGTACTAAACTTTCATTTCAAAATTCTAGTATATTTCAAGGATATTTATAACCTTTTTTCAGGACCCAAAATATACAGGGTGTTCCATAACTCTCTCTCTCTGTACACACTTTCGTGGGAGGTAGGGGGCACCGATATAAGACTTTTTTCTTAATACATTGCATGTCCTCAGATGCAAGGCGTGCGCGCTAGAGTGTCATGAATAAGGTGGAGTATGCAAAGACGTTTGGATCTCTTGTGCAAAACTTCATTATCAGCAGCTCAAATGTACGTCCACCAGCAGTGATGCATGCCTGAAGCATTTCTTGCCTCACAGCAGCAAAAATTCCAGGCATGTCACGTACGCTTGCTGCGGCAGCTTCGACTCTAACAGTAAGATATTCTTGGGAGTCTACAGGTGACTCATACCAATGAAGAAGTCGAGCTTGACAAATCAGGCGATCTTGGTGGCCATGCGATTAAGAAAAAGTCTTATATCTGTGCCCCTTAATAACTCCCATGAAAGTGTGTACAGAGAGTTCTGGAACACCCAGTATAAAGCGAAAGATAGTTACGTAACAAACCACATTAATCCCTGGATGCAAACTGATGAAGAAGTGGAATGAACCAGCGATAAAGAAAACATTCCAGGATTTCAAGGATTTTCAGTATCAGTCGACAACCTAATAATTTCACAAAAAACCTAGCAAAATATATACAGTAAAAATATACCTCATTTCATACATGATCTATTGTAGGCGAGGAGGAGGAAATGTGGATGCACGTTGACGCGGCATACGCGGGAACCGCGTTCGTGTGTCCCGAGTACCGCAAGTGGCTCCGCGGCATCGAGTTCGCAAATTCCATTGCTTTTAATCCTTCCAAGTGGATGATGGTTCACTTCGACTGCACAGCCATGTGGTAATTTGCCTCCATGTCCATGCATACTCGTAAATCGCGTTCCGATCGATGATTCACCGCCGGGCTGCCAAATAAAACATATATGTAGTATGTATAAAAACTAGTTGGTTATTTTTGGGGCCGGATAGATTTAAAAGTTTTGCCGGGACATTGGACTGTTCCTGTTGGCTAATGCGCCCATAGGGACACATCTGTCTCCATCAGCCATATATACGGGAAGCAGTGGTCCATCTATGGGACTATTCGTCCACATTAAGACCACTCCGAAACCCGTTTATGAATAGATGGGAGTTTAAAAACAACATTTATCTGTAGAACATTTACAAAAGTTCACTGTTACTTTTCTAATTTCAGGGTGAGAAACAGCGAATCCCTTCACCGCACGTTTAACGTCGACCCCTTGTATTTGCAGCATGAAAATTCAGGTAAATAAATCCATCTAAATTACTATGTGCAGGAACGGGAACGTTTCATAGGTGAAACTACATTTAAATAATAATTAATACAATATACCGCTCGCTACCTATGATGCGTGACATATGTTTCGCACGTATTCGCTGAATAATCTAAAATACTATTAAAATGTTTTATTCTTCTTTCATGAATATATTCAGGACTGGCAATCGATTATATGGTTTGCAATATTGTACTACTTTTAAAGCTGCATTGATGAGATGTAGATTGAAAATGTGCTGAAAAATTGGGAACAGTTTACAAATTGTTTTTCCTTTTAAACAATAACATTTTCATCTTACAAAATCATTGCAAAATACAATGTTAGAATCTCAGTACGATTAGGAAAGCAACTGATTTATATTTTGCATTCAGCACTGGCAGATCGCGCTGAGCAAACGTTTCCGCGCGCTCAAACTTTGGTTCGTCATCCGCAGTTTCGGCATCAACGGTTTAAGACGTCACGTGAGAAGAGTAAGCAATAGGAACTTACTGAAATTACTTACTAGTATTTAAATGCAAAGTAGGTACGTATTTGTAAACGCTGTTCATAATGTAGGGAGTGCAGTTGGCATCCATGTTCGAAGGCTTGGTACGCGCCGACGGAAACTTCGAGGTTCCCGCAGAACGACATCTTGGGATGGTTGTTTTCCGACTTAAGGTTCGCCCACCTGAAAATAAAAAACATAACAATGAAATTTAAACTACACAACATAAATTGAACACGATTACCTTTTTTGCAAGTCTTCTTATCCATAATATTTATTCCAAAAAATTTCCTTCAACGTTTAATTTTCTGAATAATCAAAAATAAATTAATAATAATATTAAATAAAAGGCCTACATTCAATCAATGATTCAATCTTCAACCAAAATTATGATTTAAAACATTTTTGGATTATGGCCAAGCCACACACCAAACAAGTTTATAATATTCATGCGGATTTGATTTTGACAAACTTCGGCCGGGAAGCCGGTTGCAAACTTGTAATCAGATTTTAATAATTATAATAATCTGATTTTTAAAATCAGAATTTTGGTTGAAGATTGAATCAGCAGCCGTAGTACATAACCCCATCTTATAATGCAGGGTGTCCCGTATTTCCAGCATCTTAAAGATTGAATGTTTCCACTCGTGATGTACGCACAATTCAACTAAAAGTGTATTAATCTTTAAAACAGCGTGATATTTTATTTGCCAGTAAAGTTATCCAGGGACGATTTTTCCTGCCAGATTTTTAGCCACTTTGACCCTGCAAGTTCCTGTCAGAGTTCGGCGTAGACAATCGATGCGCGTCGTCCACGGAAATTATTTGGCCGAGCGATTTCTAATTGATATCTTCTTTCATTCATATTATATTTTGAAGTGCAGATTAACTGCATTGCTGTTGTCTAAATATGCACAGTTTTTATTGCTTTTTAATTGTCTTTTATCTTGACTTCTTAAGCGGAATCCAAACGAGCCCTGTAATAAACACAACATTAGTAATCTGATAAAATGTACATTCATCGCTAACATTTTATTACCATTCTAAGGGTGAGAACCACTTGACCGAGAAGCTGCTCAAGAAACTGAACTCAAGCGGCAAACTGCATTGCGTACCGGCTTCGCTCAAGACGGTCTACGTGATCCGTTTCACCGTAACATCCCCTAGGACAACCGAAGATGACATCAAGCGTGACTGGTCCATCATCCGCGACACGGCTCAAGAGGTCCTCCAGACCGCCGACAAGGACAGATCGTCCAAGATGAACGTTGGCGAGATCAAGAAAGTCAACCCCGAGTTCGGTACGAGCTTACTTCTCGCCAACAGTCCCATGTCTCCCAAGATAGTAAACGGCAGCTACGTTGCCATCTTTGACAACAGCGACATCATTAAGGATTTCGCCCAGAAGTTTCGCGACTTCCGGCTCGACGTTTGCAACAGTCCCGCGGTCCGTAGACGCGTTAGGGGCATGTTGATGGCCGGCAAGCAGTACAGTCTCGATTCTAGGATGGACTTGGTGCAGACCATCGTCAATACGACTCTTCCAAGCACGAACGAAGACGGAGGAACGCTCGGTAGCAGCACGGTCTACGACGATTCCGGCGACGAAGGGGCGTTTCTGTTGGTGGACAAGGGCATTCAGACATCACCCGGTGTTTCCACTTGTCCCGTGTCTGACGGTGGAGGAACCAAAGTTAGATCCAAGTCGGCTGACGAGAGCGATCCGGGTGGAAACGCGGTCAAGCGGGAAGCCGTCGAAGAAAATGGAGACGGTGTAATCGTAGAAAGATCTGCAAACCCCTTCAAGGAAAATGTATTCAACAAGTGCGACATAAAATCAAAATGATAGAATTCATAAACTAAACAGGCAAGGTTATCGCTAGAAACTAGGGGTAAATTTAGACTTAAAAATGTCTCGTGGTACTTTGTATTAGTAAGCTTAACCTACTTAAATTAGAAATATGTTCAACAGCGGTACATTTACTATTCAACTCTTTTTGTCTCATATGTACAACTGTTTCAGCTACCGTTGGCAATCTGCAGGTTGCTCAAAATGCAAAATAATCAGGGTGTCCATGACCAATTTTCAAACTGGAAATCCAGGAATTCAATGACAGTAGACACCCTGATAATGTACATGTTGTTTCTTTTCTATAGTACAGTTCCGCTTTTACATTACGCATATGCATTTTTGTCTGCAAACTGTGTTATCGGCCGTAAATTGATTTTGTTCTGAAATGTACAAATGTCTCGTCAGTGACAATAATATTATAACTTGTAATAAAGGACAAATATATGTACTGCATTCAAAATTGCCCACATACGAATCTCTTCAATTTGGTTTTACAATTTCCTCACGAAATACGTAACCCATATTTTCTCCAAACGACTTTTATTCAAATACAGCGCGCACTGCATTCACTTGATATAATTTCCATCTTCGCCGTGTCTTACTTATTAGATTCGCAACAGTACCATGTTCCCAGATTCACAATTTCCGTTTAATAAATCAAATCTCAAACTGAAATATTTTTTTTCCTATAAATAAGTCAGAGTAACTAAATCCGGACTGAACTAACAAGTCACGAAGTCAAAAAAACCAAAGAAATCAACATGTGAAGATCGTCTGATTAATGGTTAAGATGACGTTTGTTGAATATGAAGGTGTGCAATACCATTCCCACTTCAAATGCTCATGTAATTCAGGTGCTGTGCGAGTCACACTTTCAATTTTAATAACGCGACACCCGCAATCGGTTCGCGTCAAATCAATTCGCTGCTTTACCAAGTGTGTAGCAGTCCGACTCCTTAATTTACATCTTGAAAAATTCAAGATACAATTTCACTAGCATATTTGTTGCGTCGGGCAAACGTGGCACTTAGACCTTATATGCAGTGCGGACCGACACCGCCGCGCGTTACACTTTCTTCGTCGCGGGCTTCTTCCCTTTAACAACGTTGGGACGGTTCTTGACAACGCCCTTCTTTCGTTTACTCGTCTGAAAATTCGGGATCAATCAATACAAATAAACCAATTGAGCTCAAACCGACTGTACCTTCTTTGAGATGAAAACTTTCCTCCTAGGAATCTTCCGCTGGTTTTGAGCTACACGGATTCTATTATCCAACGGTTTTACTTTATAAATCCTTACTAGCCAATGTTCAGTGGTGTACGCTTCTTCGAGGTGAACCAAGTCGAAGTCCTTGTTTCCTATCACAGCGTTTCGCGTCCGGTCAAAACCCGACGGCGCTCGGTGGTCGATCTGCTTGACCGGTTCAAAAACAAACGTTGTAACGACACTGTAATTGTTTCTATTAGTAATTAGTAATTACAGATAAAATTGATGACGGATGTACCTTCACTTCACCAAACCGATAGTAACTCATCTTGTACATTAAACAATTTAGTAACGTCGGCGATCCCTCGGCATCGACGCGAAACTCTCCGCGCTCCGTGAAGTAATCGCCTTCCTAAAAGTGACATTTCCATCGTCATCGTTAACGTAGGTTTACCATCCGTTATAACAGCCACACCCAACAAATGATACCGACTCTGATTTCCTTCGGATGTTCTCCTTCCGCAATCCTCACCATCCACAGAAATTTATTAATATCGTCACCGGAGTAACCGATGACTCCTCCAAATATTACGAGTACGTAGTCGACATCCAACGACCGCATGATGGTGTATGCCGCGGATTCATTCGAGGACATGGCTTTTCCTACCTAATTAATACACGGCATTTCATCATTAATTCCGCTACAATTTCAAAACTCAATTGCTCGAAGGGCATGCACAAACCTCGTGGATCAATTTTTGGACTTTTTGCACCCCTACCCCCCTCTTTGTAGCCTGGTGAGGAAAAGTCCAGAACCCCCCCACCCTGAAAACCTCGAGGATATTTTCTACACCTCCCATGGTTTTGACAACAAATACCACAGAATTTTCCCGCGCTGGCAAAAGGACATTGTTAATATCAATATCAATGATAATTTCAGCAACACGTTTCTCCTGAAGAACTAAATGAGTGTCATCTATTAAATCTTCGTCTTCCCATTCACACACTTCCGTGTGAACAGCTGATTTCTATGAACAAATTAGCAATATGCGAGAACTATTATGCAGATATCATTTATGATTGTTACATCGTTTTTTGATGAATGATAACATCCACTATTTCTGCAGCATCTGGATGAGAGACTTCCCCAAACAGTTTAATGTTTTAATATCACCAAGTCCACGTGGATTCTGAGTTTTCCCTTACCCCTCTCTTCGAAGATCATCAATGAGGAAATATCAGCTACCCCCACCCCCCTCTAAGGGATCCACGGGGTTTGTGCACAACCCCGATCACGCAACAACTCACAAGTGCTATGTGACTATTGTTCCAAGTGTTATTATCCACTAAAGTTGTACGATTCCCCATTCCGGCTATCTGATAACCGTAATCCCACCAGGACATTATCCTCGCTTTATCGTGCGTGTTCTGCGACAACCAATGGTACGCTTCTCGGAAGTCGTCCAGAATATTCCTGGTGCTTTAGCAGAAAATAAAATTTATAATTTCAGTACAAAAGGTACATCAAAAGGTACACATTGAACTGCATAGTCACCCGTCCTGGCTGTAAGAAGCTAAAACAATGCTGGGGCTCGAGTACGCGTTGCTCGTCACCCACGTGCAGTGAACGGCGAACATCATCAGCAACATTACCATCACTACGATAACGATGCTGCGTAGATTGAAGCCGAGTCCCGTGCTCTCTTTCGTTTGCTCCGGCTTCGGCTTTTTCAATTTCCCAGCCTTTTTTTAAAAAAAAGTTTTAAAAGCACAGTGAAAACAATTTGAATTAAAGTAAGCGGTTCATATGTAGCACGGTATTCTGAAATATATACGTACTTTATCGTACAGACTCTTGCCGCCTTTCTTCTCTTCCTCGCTTTCCTCACCGTCACTATTTTTCTCTTTCTTAACAGGCGTTTCGTCTTTCAAGTACAGTTCGAAGAGATGCGAGAAGGCAATCGCACTCAAGATGCAGACGACAGGAGTTAGGGTTAGCATCAACCGCACCATAACGCCGGCGAAGTACACCGCGCTTAACGCGTACAAAACAACTGCAATCCACGTAAAAACCAAAACTTTCAATCACGTTCAATTCATTACATAATGCAGTGAAATCTGTCAAGATTGCTACATATTATTCTCAAACATATCACCAAATTGAATGATGTATGTAAAAACTGCACGTATAATTCCAATGTGTCACTCAAAGATTTTGGTAATTTTGTAAATAAGTCGAACCTCGATAACAGAAATTTCCATAATTGAAATATTCTGTAAGTGAAAACTTCCCGGACAAAGTGCTTATTCTTCCCAAGTTAAAATCTTTCTATAACTGAAATTTTCGACATCTGAAACATAATTTTCGGTCCCGACCTGCAGAGTAAAACTGCTATAAGATAAACTTCGATATAATACATAAACTATTTTTGCAGTAAGAAAACTGTTGATAAGGTTTAAAAATTGTGAGAAATAGGATGAAATTCAAGAATATTTAAAAAAATTTGCAATACATATATAATGAAGCAAACCCTGTTTAGCAGAGTTTTTGCAAGTTCAGAGGATATAAATTGAATTACATGATTTGTATTGCAGACATTTAACCGATTTTTAATTACTATAAATTCCTTAAAGGAGAAGTGTCACGATTTTGCAACCCCCCTCAAAACTAATTTCATTATAAAAAGCAATGAAAATAAACACATTTGGCGTTTACGGAATTGAAATACATAGATAATTCGCAGAGAAATCAGCAGTTGAAGTTTGGTTTATTTTGAATTGTCCGAGCATGCGCAGTGAGGTTTGCACATTGTACGGAACACCTGCTGCGTCGCAGCGATGTATAGGCCTACTTTCCGATTACAGAGTTCGATTTTAAGATGCCTTGGAAATTTGTGGTTGCTAGCTGTCAAAATAGCCTAAGAAACCACCACAGTAGTGTTAATTTTCACTGCATTCCGATAGACAATACGAGCTATATAATAAAATGTCTGGCAAATTTGGCACACCATTACTGCGTTTGGTGATGCATTAATTATGTACGTCTTACCGCTAGGTACTAGCGCATTGGAAACTGCCTCAATTAATTAAAAAAAAACTATTGCTTAAAAAATTTGAAAAATTCAAGGATTATTCAAAACATGGCTACAAACTTGGAATTAAATTTGTGTTGCAATCGCTTTCATACATTTTTACCCTGGAACTTCTCCTTTAATATAGCAGTGAAACAATTATTCAGTATTTTATAAACTTTGAAACTTAAGCTATAGGTTCAATTGACCAATTTCAGTAGGTGTGTCCCATTGCCAGTATGTAGGCCGTAACCAAGGGGCCACTAGTAATAAAATCCTTGACATCTACCCCCGTGGGGTGGTCAAAATTTGAGAATTGGCCAAGGAAAAAAAATCCTTAGGGGTGGGTGTCGTCCTTCTACATTATCGAATAAAATCTTGTAAATAAAATCATATTGCATATTCATAAAATATTTTTTATCGATTATAACTGAGCTGGTAATTGACCTATTTCACTACCGCTCTAATTGGCTGGGGTGGAGTGGCAATTTGGTGGTCGAAAGCAGGATGATCAACCTAAACTACATTTACAATCAAATATTTACAGTTAGCAACATTGGAATCCATTCAACTTTACCATCATAGTTGCTAAATGTAATTATTTTTATGGAAGTAACTCAGTAAAAGCTAAAGCACTATTCTGCTGTAATCCGGCATCTAGCAGATCTCAGCATGGGTGGAGCTTCGGAGAAATATTACTTTGTTCAAATAAAACGTAGATACAATTTTTTATTCGGAGGACTTTAAACATACTCAAGTATATTTGGGATAGTTATTTATAACTATTTTTAAAGAAATTCCGTGTACAAGGATGGGCTCATTAGTAAAATTCACCGTTGGCATTCAGGAATTCATCATACTTCTTGAGGAGATGGTAGGTTCCATCCAGGCAATAGGACTGGTTGTTCCTTAGACCACTGGATCGCTACGACAACAATTTCTGCATTACAATTGAATAATAGTTTAGTTTAAGTTTTTAGAGCTTAAACTTGTGAAAAATATTCTAAATGGCAACTATTTAACTCGAATGAAGACATCCTGAATGTAGCGGCCATGTGGTTTAAGGAGAAACCTGTCCAATAGCTTGGATGGTGTCTGCCATTACAATAAGTCTGATCTACGGTGAATTTTTGTTACAGACCCTTGTACATGGAACTTCCGTATACCGGTATATTGCTTTAATTAACTGGCCTAAACATAATTATGTATCCTTTAAAGGAGAACTGAAACGGTTTTTGACCTACCAGTTTTCTTCAATAAACATAAAGATGAAGTAAAAAGAAACTGTT
>JAQIWR010002550.1:0-10902 GCA_034695945.1 Glomeris hexasticha | reverse complement strand
TGGTAACACAAATGATTTCCACCAAACTCACACACCATTGTGTGGCGTTCAATCTGTCTAATTTCTTCCACAAATCGAGCCAGATCCACAAGTCTTCGAGATTCAGATATATCATTCAGTTGGAAATCCAAAATTGCAGCTGCCCTCAGAGTCACTTTGAAAAACCATAGTAGGACTTGAGACCTCAGAAAATGTTGTTGAGGGAGACTGCTCTTCAGCCACATATAGTTGCGATGCAGAAGTATGCGATGATTGCAAGGACGAATTTGCATGCACTGCAGCATCCAGTGCATTTTCACCTGCTACATTTGCACTATAGAGGAAATATTTTTTAAAAACATTTTTGCCCATGCTATTTGTTCAAATATAAAAACTCGCCTTTCCAATTTCCTCTCTTTCTAATATTTTCAAAGCCTTTTTGCTTGAGTAAACTTTTTCCGCTTTTTAGAATCATGCTTCCTATTAGTTGCACCCATCCTCAACACAGCAATGCCATTGGAATAAGACTTCACCTGACTTAGGGCCTGTCCATAAATGACGTCCATAATTTGGGCAGGGAGGGGGATTCGCAATAGTGTGACAATTTGTGATGGTGTAGTTAGGGTTTATGGACGTCATTCACTGCAATAATGTGGAAATTTACAAAAAACATCTGCAAACTGAATGTTCTCCTGACTGCAGTGTTGCAAAACTTGACACCACAAGTAAACATGGTGTATTCACTAGTACAAGACATAATTTATCCACCAAATAGCAATAGACTGGGCCCACAAAACAAAGGAGTGGCAAGTGAAATATATGCCAAACCCCTGATGAAATAGTGCATGCAAACAATGGAGTTTATTTAGTTGAAATAAAATGTCCGTATACAAAGCAAGACTGTGCTAACATCCAACAAGTCATAAGCAGTAACAAGTTGTTTCTTCTGTGTCTATATAAAAGTGGGTTCACCTATCTTCCAAGAAATCACACATATTCTTACCAAATTCAACTGCATATGCAATTCTGTGATGTCAACTTTTGTGATTATGTGCTGTACATACCGAAAATATGCATAACATTACAATTTCTAGAGATAACGGTTTTTTGCAATATGTAATCCTAATATTGGCATCGTTTTATTTGAACTGTCTTCTACCAGAAATTGTAGATTCTAGAATCCAAAGAGTGCTACCAATTCATGAACCTCTGCGCATACTGATCTCCTGTGAAAAAACTCGACCCAAGAAATCAGTTGAATGTCGTAAAGCATAATATTGTTGAAAAGTTAAAAATGGGTAGTCTTGATTGCATTTTAATGTTTCAGCTATATTTTACTAATTTACAATCCACTGCCTTCTATACTCTGTCCACACTCAAATGTACAGTGTAGGGATTATGCCCAAAACATATCACATAAATCTCATGGAGTAAATTACAAACAAAACACCACATGAACACTAAATTTATAAACAATTGTATAATAACGTTAATGTCATTTAATCTACTGTGTTTATGCTTTTGCACCGTATGATTTCAAAACACTACTTATATGAACAGTTAGTAACAATTATGATGTCCTGCATAATATGGATATTTCATATTCATACAAATTTACTGTATGACAAAAAAAAATTAAATTTTAAACTCGTACTGGAAATAATACCTTACATTCTGATATCTGATAATTTAGAAAAATTTGGCCAAATTATTTTGACAGCAATAATTTAAGAAAAGGTGAATATACTGTATATGTAAGTACAATACACAATAGAAATGTACATGTTATATGATGTGAACATATTGCACTAGTTAAACAATATGTGATGTAGATGAAATTATTATGCAATATTTCATGTATTTGACCAAGGATTTGACTTGACCATATTTTCCTTGAATATACACATACTACGTAAAATTTAAAGTTGAAATGTAAGCCAAACAGCTCTCTCTCTCTCCCCCCCCCTAAGGGTGCGCTGGCCTCAACCCCTCTCACCATCTGCAAGTCCTATAATCACCTAGCAATAAAAGTTGGGTCATTTATGCCAATAGAAATTGCTATAGGAAAACTATCAACACAACAAAAGTTTTAGTATAAAATCTGCTCTCCTAAGTAAAAATTAATTCAGTCAGGTTTTTATAACTCAGAAATCGGACAATATTTGACTGAGATACCAACCTCACTAACATCAGGATGTGCATCGAAAACTTTAGCAAACAATATTTTTATATCGCATTACCTTAATGATTAGCGGATGTATTAGTCAGTGTAGCCCTAGACAATATTATAAGGATGAAAAAATTCCCAAAAACATAGAATATTTCCTTAATTGAGAAAAAATGGAAATACACTGCCATACATACACATAGAATTGCTGACATCAGCGCCGCCTGTTGGCAAAACCAAAGCTGTTACCATCCCTCTTCAGTTAAATGTCACCGGATTTTCGTGCATTTTCAGCATTTTCATCACAAAGAACGATCTGTAAGTATATAATTTCCTATCTTGTCTTGAAAAAGCAAATGTCTTATCACATTTTTTGCGTTTTTAGTGGTGATTTGTTGCATGATCGATGTAGAAGCTTTGTCCTGGTTTGTCTGTGCTTTTTGGACATACTTTACCAGGTAATTAATCTCATTTTAAGTCATTATCTTAGAAACATATGAATATTAATTTTTAGTTGGTATTTTATTTAATGTTCTGCATTTGTTTAAAGATTGCATTTTGCGGGGCAGAAACATTATACTGTTCGACGTACTATAGGAATTCCCAGCTTAACCTGAGACTAAACAGGCGGAGCATGCGCCTCACTGCAGCCACTGGCATTGAGTGCTTCAGTATATATCGATCGGTATTGATACAAGTGCTACTATTTTCTTGCCTAAAGCTCCGCCCTTGCTCCGCCTATTTAGTCTAAGATTAAGCTGGGAATTCCTATAGCTAGGTACATACTTAGTACGTACAAATTCAAATATATATATATATATAAGGGAGAAGTACCTAAAATGGACCCCCTAACGAAAATGGCGTATATTTTTGGCGTCATTACCATTAAAAATGTATACATTGTGCAAGCTAAAAGCAGTATTACTAGTTAACAAGCTGACACAAGAAGTCTACTGAATCATGTTTATTTTTGACACAAATTCATTTTTTGTAAAAGATGGTAAATGTGTCATTTACCAAACCATCAGGGTAAAATGGCCCACACAGGAATACGTATTCCTACACAGCTAGTAGGAACAACTATCCAATACTGCATCAAGTATATGCACAAATACCTACACCATAACCTGTATGAGTGTCACAGTCATCCAGATTCAAATACTTGGTGTTTATAATTTTATAAAAGTCCCTATCTGTTAGCTCAACCACTGACATAAACTATAGTTCCAGTAAAATGCCTCTCGAACATGCTGTCCCAGGTCTCATGCATGTGTGATATTGTTAGTAAGGCTTTTCTCCATCAAATGACCTAGACACTTTAACGCCATCTATTGCTGGTGGGCGGAAAGTGGTAGTGGGCCGTTTTACCCAGGGGGTCCATTTTAGGCACTTCTAGCTCCCCTACACAGAGGGCGATTACAAATCTGGAATCATTGATGACGTCATTTGCGCATAGTCCACAGCGTTGTCACATTTTTTTCAAAGTATATTTCATGATATATACATAAATACTTGCGAATGAACTCAGATTTCAGCCTGAGGCCAACAATTTATTGTCACGATTTCATATATGAAGCACACGAAGTTAACCAATAATTCACATCATTTTCAGGGTAAATTCACAAATGATACCACTCTGTGAGTATAGATCGAATGTATAGAAATGATTGATAGCTGTGAAAAGTGCTTTCCAAATTCCGTATATAATGCAACACAATATATAAACAACATGTTTGCTCCAAGAATTTCTCGTTTGCATACTGACCGAGTTCTAACTTGTATATGAAGTAGGCAGACAGCAAGGTCAAAAGGTGCCATCCTGATTCAGTTCCAATTCTCCATTTTTGCCATATAATGTCCATTTATAAATCTAAAAATCTAATGGCACCACGCAAATAGCACCGCAGTTTGTCAGCTGTCAGACAAACAAATTCTATTGAATCAGCTGCTGTGGACAGTATAGATAAAAACTATACGTCAGAAGTGCAATATAGCCAACAACGATAGTTCTGTTGAAATAGGTGAACGTTTCAAGCGTTTTCCTATTTAGAGGTGTACACAACAGGGTACACAACAGTCTGGGATCCTGAAATATATTTGAAACGGTTATTGTTATTAGATTGTTTTAATGATGCTCTAAAACATTCAAATTAGAACTATGGTGCTAATTGACACCTAGTTTAAAATTACCAAAAATGTTGAATTTACATTTTCAATACTGAGATTACATAAGTATATGTGCTCAGTATAGCTCAGTAGCTCAGTACACTGATATCAGTGGCGCCACACTGGTGGTCACATTTCGCATCTATGAGATAACATTCTCCATGTTGGAAAAC
The DNA here is from genome assembly GCA_034695945.1 of Glomeris hexasticha. NCBI lineage: Eukaryota > Metazoa > Arthropoda > Diplopoda > Glomerida > Glomeridae > Glomeris > Glomeris hexasticha. The sequence continues at coordinate 6,417 of JAQIWR010002550.1, read as the reverse complement.
ATGATTTGCCAGAGGTCTTCAAATTAGTCATGTTTTCCATGAAAAATGTGCTTTTCCTGCAAATACACACCATGCAGGCTGTTTGCAGTCGCAGTTTGTCACTCGATTGAGAAACTTTGTCCACCTGTACATTATATAAGGTCTAGGTCGTCAAATTCAGGGTAAAATGTATGAAAAATGCGAGGTGGGACGTGGTTTGGTTGCCATCTTGGGTCTCCCGCAGAGTGGAAAAAGGCGACTTGAACCGGCCGGCCACAGGAGCTCTCAACGAGATCAATTTATCATAGGCACGAAACAATGACGTGTTTGATAAAAAAAAGAGGACAAGGAAAAAACATACACAAGAAGCGGAGAACAGGCAACATCATTCAACGCGCAGATATGCGGACGAATTTGAGGAGGATCCGGTGAATGGCCAAGACTAAGATCAAGACGCAGACAAATTGCCAGGCTCAATGGAGAAGACGCACCGTGACATCATGTCTGATGCCAGCTTCACTCGCAAACATCACTAAAGACGACGTCCAAGCGAGTCATTTACTTCACAAACAACCCGAAACAAAGAACAACCAAATCCTATAGTGCTAAACCTTCCTCTTTATTCTAACTCCTTTAGGAGTGTGCCAAAGTCCTCTTAAGATTTGCATATGTATATTTACATTATCTAAACACTCCCTAAAGAGGGATGAAACCCTGTTGTCGAAAATTAGGGACACAATTAAAAATCAAACTACTTATTTGGAATTTCGTTTGAATTTGGGGATCATGCAAAAATTAAGTGTTCGAAAAACATGATTGATGTTTGAGGAAAGGTTCAGCACTCTGTCAACAGAGGGGAGGTTTCAGTATGGAAACACCTGTCTTTGAATTCACCCTGTACACTATAAAATACAACCTCCTTTGTTAATTTTAAAAGCATTTTAAATGCGGAATCAAACAAAGTCAAATGACACAGCTGATCTGTGAACGCCATTGCTACTCCATTTCCTCTAAAATTATTTGAATAGAAACATGCATGTTTGGCGAAGATGTTTTCCAGAGCTTTTGGATCGATTTTGTTTTCAAATGTCAGAGGTTTTGATATACAGTATTCTCAGATGTGATATAAATCAACAACACACCTGAAATGCATTCTGGCATTTGTAAAAATTTCTATCCAAACGAAGTTCAATAACGAACACATGTTTCCTGTTTGAAGAAAAAATAACATACTGGGCGAATTACCATGTACAGTATAACCAACCATAAGACATGAAACAAATAAGGGCACTCCTAATATAAAATAGTATTTCAAGTCAAGATGTTGGAGGATAATAATATTCAAAAATTTAAATTCAATTCCAGCGTGAGATTTATATCAGGATGTCTCAGAGAAACAAAAAAGTCATTTCCAGCACAGCTTAGATATTAGCTGATTACACTCAAAGCACGCTTCAGCAATTGTTAAATGCATTATAAGCACGTACGAAATTGCGAAAATTTGAGATTACGTTAAAATGAGGTAATTGAGAAAAAGTATGTCACTAATAATTTGTCATATTTTAATTTGCACAACACATTGTACAAAATAATGACCTCTAGTTATTATACAAATCACATACCTACTGTATACAATTCTATTGCTTCCAATTTGGGCAATCATGCATGTAATTCAAAAATATATTTAATTAAAGCTAGTCTAACCATAATCTCCTAAACCTGATTTCATTTTTGGAGGAAGATTTTATATAGCTATACGTGTTCATTTAACACAAACTGACACATGTCACGATTTTAAAGGGTCTTTTGCCTCAATGCGCATTTTGAATATGTGCTATGACTGACATGAGCAAAGTCCTCCATACGAAAGTGAAAAGTTGAGCAAGATCATCTAGGAGACAAGAAAATTGCACAAAGAGTTGGTTCATAACTTAAACTGTTCAGACAGCTGCTCCTCTTTTATAGGTCTACTCTTATGTATGTGCAACTGAAAGTTCATTCCGCTCACTGATCTCTTGCAGCAATACAAAAGGCAAAGTTAAACAAAAAGCTGAAGGATTTCTAAAGTGGGAAGCATCCTGTGGGTCATTTGAGGCCCTCTGAGTATAGAAAATGATTCAAATTTTCTTGTCATTCCTAATGTAAGTTACTTGTTCCCTCCGAGACAAGTGTACACCGAAAAGAGGTGTGTCAGCTAAGGTCATCTATCAAGTATACACACTGTGCCTTTCCTGTTCCTAAATATGGCAACCTGATGTTGGTCGTTTCAACGAATCGCATTTCGCAAACCACGATTTGTCTCCATACTATACACCGGATGTTCACTTGGTTTCATATATCGATCATTATGCACATCATTATGACAAGGACCTCCCACAAAATAATGAAGCACCTTTTAAAACAACCACTTTTATGCATCTGCACATAGTATATATACAGGGATTAGTTTCAACTCTTGTTTGCCAATAACCCAAAAACAAACCAAATTATTGGAACCCTTTAACATTACATGAAGTTAATTTCAGGTACCATACGTTAGCAATAAATCTCATTTTGGGAAATAAATGCTATACATGTTTTATTCATGTAATGATTATACTAAGTGGTAATACATTTTTCATAGGCCCTTGTTCAGATTTATGCAAAAAATAAGCGAATGGCTTATGGAATTTCATACATTTTATAGTGAAAAGTTCAGGTTTTAAAGATATCGCTTCTCTGAATTGCAATAGGAATTAAAGTTTAGACATGTACATATTTTGTCATGAGTTTCACGTTTGCACATGCATTTCCAAGATATTAATGCAAGAACAACAGCTTCCTATCATGTGTGATAAAACGATTCGTATATAATAATTTAAACAGGAAAAGGTCATTGTGAATTCAAGCAGTGTTTGTGAAATATTATTCCAGATTGTTTTCGTTTGCATAATTTACAGAGCAATACACCTTTTAAAACAAACGCAAATTAATAACATATGTCAGCATGCAGTATAGGCTATTTGTTTAAAAATTCTACAATTGACATTTTAAAAAATAATGTTCACATGACTAAATTATGAGAAATAAAATCCAATTTTAGGAGAAGGTTATATAAATATTGGAGGCTTATTGCTTTACTGTGTTTAGCAAAAGGCGTAATGAGAATTATAAAGATAGAGTCTTGAATGAGAGGTCAAAAGGCCTGCCCAAAATATTAGTTGATGCTCCGTCAACATCACATCGAATTTAGAAGTTTGAAGATCAGCTGGTGTTAACCCCGGTGTTTCGTGACCCCGTATAGAAAAACGTCCATCTTAAAATATAAGCAGCAGCTAAAATGGAGAAGTAGAAGGGTTATGGACGGGTGGGCGGAGCCAAGACGTTGAGAAAAACATGAATGTTGCCTCCTGTGGTGGGAAAACGCGTGAAATTTCGCACGAAATTTCCACACCGCCCCAAACAACGATTATATGCCAGGGGAAAAATTAGCACTATGCCAGTGTCTATATAGTCATAGTAATTATCCTCTAAATAACCTTACGAGAACCTCTATGCAATTACCGAAAAATGAGTTTACTGTTAATTGTATTTGTTGTTCGAAATTCCCTTATATTTCTATAGCTTCAATGTTACATAATTATTTTTCATAGCTATCTGTTACTTTAGTTATTAGCACATAATCTTTGAACCTTAATTGGTTTCCCACATGTACAAACCACAGATTTTCAATTTATCATTAATTTATTTCTTATACATGTTCTATATACAATTTAAAACTAAATTCAGCACTATATTATTTATAATATACGGTTCAAAATATTGACCATAAATTTAAAATGTAACTTTTGCAGTTGATTACATTATACAAATCTGCAGGAATTTAGTAAGCTGTATATTCTACTGGTTATATATTTATAAAATATTCACAATGCATTTTTTAAAAGTGTATGAAAGAAATTACAGTCATTACGCTGTTTTTAAACTCTAGATTTTCCCGTAGCAGCCCTACTAATGGTTTTGGCAGCACTTTGTGCCAGTTATTCTCGCTTTTTTTACCATTGAAAACCCGTAAATCTGAGCAGTTTAAATGCGTGTAAATACTGTAGCTTGCACCGCGATAACGGGAAAAATTGCACCAAGCACACAAGGCACAAAATGTAACCTCGCGAAACGACTGCAAATGAGCCCAAATTTTTTGGACAGAGTGTAACTTTAAAAGTAATGTGACCTGTCTTTTTCAAGATTTAAAGCGCCAGCTTTGCCTTACAAGCCAGGCACACTATTCATCACTGCAAGCAGAGAATTCGGAGGAGAAAAGCGAGACATTTCCTACATTGCCTAATAAAAGGATAAAAATATACTGCAACTCGGTTACAGTGTCCTCGTATGTATGCGATGGGGTGTCAACACATCTCATACCAAAACAATTCATTTATATACCACCCAAACTCATACCAATCCAATTCATACCAGAGACTACTCATACCTTGGATAATCAATACCACGCCCAACTCATACCACGGTCAACTCATACCATACCAATTCATACCAAACCAAACTCATACCAAGCCAATTCATACCAGTACAACTCATACCAAGACAATTCATACCAACACAACTCATACCAATACAACTCATACCAAGCCAATTCATACCAACACAACTCATACCAATACAACTCATACCAAGCCATTTCATACCAATGCAACTCATACCAATGCAACTCATACCAATACAGATTTAATAAGCTTTTAATTATTGTACAATCTCTCAATATTGATAGTGTTAGGATTCTCTGTCAGTTAACCTTTAACATCTTGAAATTATTTCTAACACCTAACATTGGCAAATGTATCCTGTAGTACTTTGCTGAGTAACATGATAACAAATTTGATTGGCTAAATCCAGTACTCCTCCCAGTGATATCACTCCTGAAGGCCAAGAAAAAGCTGTGACAACCGTAGCAGTTACATACAAATGTACAAACCAATGTAATTTTAATATTTAACATGAAATACCATACAACCATATACTTATCCAATAATCATGATTTAGGGGTGTAACAGTGGGTAGTCAACTTTTTCACATTTCCTTGTGAGCTTGGTCATATGATTGGGCATTTTCATTTTCCCTTTCAATGATTTGTGCCTAGATTTATGACCTATGCATTTTAAATATAGCATTTGAGAAGAAATGAAATTCCATGAGGAAAACTTTTGAAACAAATTACTTGAAAACAGGAAAGGTCACTAGGCCCTTATCAAAAAAGATGCAGGATTGATGGTAGTGAATGACCCATGCTCTGCATTTTCAAGCTAAATATAACCAGTTTGCAAAAAAATACATTATTGTCTCATGAGGGAACAAAATCCAGTTAAATAAAAATATCCATGCAGGCCTGCATGGATATTTTTATTTAACAGAATATTTTTATCAGAGGGACAAGGTTACCAAGTGCCCGTATTGGAATGTGGAGCCCCTTTGGCTGCAACTCTTTCTGCCAACAGGGGCACTGTTTTTCAATGTTATCCTATGGAACAGTTTTGTACAATGTTTTTAGGTTTCAGATATAATGTTTTTTCATGCCAAATTGTTTTATAGCATTTCCATGTGTTTTTACATTTTCATTGATTCACTTTTAGAAAAAAACCCTATGGTTAATTTAATACAGATTTTTAAAGTGTGATTTTTTAGCATTCTATGATCCATTTTCCCCTATACATGTACACAAGACACAAATTGTCATAATTATAAATTAAAATTTTGCATTTTGGATGAAATAAATCCTAACCAATTGAACTAATTAATAGGAAGGGAAAGGGTGGACCATGGCAAGTTTTATGAAACCTAAATAACGTTTATTTGTTTAAAATTCAAAAACAATGAATTTAACAAACGATTTTAATTGAATTTTTAATGAAAGAATAATAGCCAAGTGATTAATGTATTTATGAACTGGATATTTTATGAATTCTGCAAATGTGTTTGTTGATATGACATGTAAAAAAATATATGTTGGAAGTTTGATAGTACTTGAGGAAGGGCAAGAATGAACTTGACTTGTGTACCTGCATTAAAAGTGAATCAACGAAACAGTAAAAAAAACACTTGAATGCTACAAAATTGACATGAAAAAACCGTCTATAGACTATAGACACATAGATTCCATTTTTGTTAGTCAGAAATTTATAAATGAACTGCCTTCGGTATGAATTGGTTTGGTATGGGTTGTACAGGTATGAGTTGTATTGGTATGAGTTGTTCTGGTATGAGTTGTACTGGTATGAGTTGTACTGGTATGAATTGGCTAGGTATGAGTTTGATTGTGTATGAATTGGTATGGTATGAGTTGACCGTAGGATGAGTTGTGAGTGGTATGGATTATCCAAGGTATGAGTAGTCTCTGGTATGAATTGCATTGGTATGAGTTTGGGTGGTATGAGTTGTTTTGGTATG
>JAQIWR010002549.1:0-10904 GCA_034695945.1 Glomeris hexasticha | reverse complement strand
TATTGTCGTACAAGAACCGGGATTTAAGGAACGAACTCCTGCATAAATTAAGTATTTTATGTGATATTTTTCGTGTCTATCGGCGAGGTGACCAAAAACCTTGTCGGTTGTCCTTTAACGGTGAAAACCGATTTTGTCGTGTTTTTTTGGCCAAACTCACTGTTGTGGCCAAACTCACAGTAACAGATACACTTACAATACAAGAATATGTTTAATGAACATACAATATAAAAAATACTAATGATACACCTTCGATACGGTTTCGATACACTGGAAAGAGTGAGTAGTGCATCAACCGTTTCGATAGGTAGGTGTATCGATACATATCGATATGGCCCTGCCTTTGAAAACTGTTAACACTACCTTTGAGCCTTTTTGGGCTCGCATGTGAGCCTATTGGTTTGGCAAGTCAGTTGCCACATAAATATCTGCCTTTCAGTCCTTTTATGAGCAATACAAATGTGAACTTTTTAAATGTTTAATACTTGTGATTAATTTTAATATGTTCCATATGTGTATATTCATACATCATATAAAATATGTATTTATTTTGTAAGCTAGTTAATATTGGGTACAAAATATTAGAATAATACCATATTAGAAAATACAATAATTACAAGATCCTGCAAGGGCACATTTGTCATTCAAACCAGATACATTCAAAATAAAGAAAGTTTTTATGGCAATTACAAACATGCTACAGTAGTATTATGTTGTCAATTTTACATTGAAGCTCGTGATAGATCTGCTCAATTTTTCAAAAGTTTAACAGAGGAAATTGCGCAGCAGTGCTTGTAGGTGTACACATTATTTTATGACTGTTTTTAAAGACAAAATTTTTTTTATTTTAAGAGTATTTCAAGGATTGTTCCCAAGGTATGCAGGCTTTGTTTCTCACGTGATACGAAATAATATTGTAGTCCTCAAATTAGCCAAAAACACAGGTATGAAAATGCAAGCTAATATCAATTACCAGTATCAACAATTTACAAAGCATAAAATAATAAAATAAAAATTGAAGTGTTTGCAGATATTAGGTAACATTGAGTTCCTGCATAGTAATTAAAACAACTATTGATAATTATGCTCTTGTGCCAGTGATCTCATTTTGGAACAATTCCCATTTTGTGTTTAATGTGTTTTCCTGCAACCCCCAAAAAACACTTCTTGCTTACAAACTACAATTTCAAAAAATCGTTGGCAAGTTCACTTAATAGACCCTTTTCACGCATGCGTGGAAGCGGTAGCGGCAGCAAGGCGGCAGCAACTTACGGTAGCGGCAAATTCCAAATTTGGTAGTTAGACCGGCGCGTTTGTGACGCTTCTCTCCAAGGTTCGTACGAAAGTTTCATCGAAATCGTCGTACAACTGCTTCAGTTAATTCCTTTCTCGACTGAAGACAATTTATAAAGATATATATAAAAAGTTAACTACCAATTCTGGTATTATGCCAATTAGGTGCTAACGGTCCCTTTTGCCATGCCCACATCCAGACATGAGCAGTTCAGCGTGAAAAGGGTCTATTGTCATAGCTCCGTCTCGGGGCCCGCCGGAATATGTATGCTTGGACACACGCCCACAAATACTAGGTTAATTTTATTCTGTACGCGCACATCGATATATATCGATTGCAGCGATGACGAGGGAGATGCGGAAAGGAACGGCGTACTTTAGCCGTACTGACGGGAAGGGTCGTCAATTCCCTCGTTATCGGGATATGACGGCGGAACCCGGTTTTGGCAGTCATTTCCCTATTGCTGTCATTTACCGTAACATATCTATAAAAATATGTGCTGTGAAGCGTTAAATTGATCTGTTGTGTGAAACATGGATTATAGGGCCTTCGGTTAGACTCTTTGTCTGGCAAAGCATAAACGTTGCCAGTAGAACCTCCTTAAACAAATACCGTATAAATTAATGTAACATGATGTATTGAATGCCGGTCCCGACACGGGACCGGCATTCACCTTGCCTCTCTAAACAAATATCCTCTCTAAACAAATAAAACATCCGGTCCCAAGGATATTAGATTAAGGATGTCATATTTTAATTACCTGATATCAACTGATATGAGATTCCCGCATCATACTCCACATCTGCATTTGGAGGCCTGAAGATTACCCCAACATTAAGTACGTCATTTTTCTCCAACAGCAGTTCAACCCATAGTGATTCAACATTCGTACCTGCACTATAGTCCCTTACCACAGCACTAATGTGTAGTCCGTCCCTGATATATAAGCCAACCCCCCTCCCCTTCGATCAGTTCTAGCCCTACTGTGCAATGTATAACCCTCTATGCGCTAGACACTACCATCAGTCTCCCAAGTTTCTGTGGTTCCACTGTGGTTCCACTGGCCTTGAGAGAAGAAGCCAAGTTATGGTGGTCCTTCATGGTGGTTTCTCTGAGTGGGAACCATTCAGGGAGGCCTACAGGGAGCAGTACCTACCAGCTGACAATAAGATTAAAATGAATAATGAATTGAGTAGGAGGACCCAGGGGGAAGGTGAAACATTGTCCGCATTTTTGTTCGCGATCAATACTATCTATTCCAGGGTAGCTCCAGACTCCAGAAGAGGACAAGGTTGCCAGGGTGATCCTGCAAGCCCACCCTAAGTATCAGGCAGTCTTAGCCAGTACTTCTTACCGGACCATGATGGAATTGTGCAAGGGTGCGTCCAAATTGGAGACCATCGCGAACACGCAAGAGCGCTACGTACCTCCAATGCCTGCACATGAAATGGTTGACCTGAGTGTAGGGTTTGTCCCCAAGAAGACGGCAGACTCCAAAGGCAAGGGTGACAAGGACTAGAATTTCAGCAGGAACTCTGCGCAGTCATCTCAGTCTAAAGATAAACGAAACCAGCAGAGAGGACACCGGAGACCATTCTCCAAGTTCCCTGCCAGACAAGATAACGGTAATGACAAGGATAATCAAAATGCTCCTGTGAAGGTACCTTTTTCAGGTGGAAATGCTGAGCCGCTGAAGACCTAAGCGACTCCGGTTTCCGGAGCTGTGGTCCCAGCTAAACCTGCTGATCCAAGAGGTCCTCCGCCGGACATCACTACCATCAAGTGTTTCAAGTGTGGTGCGATGGGCCACTACGCCAACTCGTGTCCCACCAGGGGCCGAGCACCGAATCAGGCAAAAAACTAGGAGAGCCAACAGCCCACCCCACCGATGGCTGTGGCGAAATCCAAGCAGAGGTGATCTCAGTGCACGGGGTCATCGATATCAAGGATTCAGCGGTAGAAAAGTTAGCTGTGCGAGAGACCGCTTTTACAGCCATGTGTGGTAATCTTAACGTAGACAAAGTTCCGATAATGATTATTATGTTAGAAGGACGAGAACTGCCAGCTTTGGTAGACACGGGAGCTTCAAATTGCATCATCGACTACGACCTTTGCAGGATACTGCAGGGAGTCGAAATCGAGTCCTCCACAGACATCAAGTTGTATCTCATCTCCGGTGACTCCACGGCTTTTGGTTCTGCATGGATCCACCTTAGATGGGCTGGAGGGTTTTTAATGCAAAATTTTGTAGTGGTGCCAAGCGCCAACACTCCAGTTATTCTAGGTCGAGACTTTCTCAGAGGAGCTTCAGTTGTGGTGGAAGTCGAGCAAGGACTGTGGACGTCGAGGAAGATGCCAGGAGTGGCTATTTCCTTCGCGGCGCCAGTTCACATGTTTGCTGCCTCGATTGTCAACATGGCCGAATGCAGACGAAGAATAGACGAGTCAGACTGCCCAGAAGAGAACAAGGAAGACTGGGCCAGGCTGATGGAAGACTACTTACATTTATTCCAATTTAGACCAGGTGGAGCTGTAGGTGTGAGCCATAGGATCAGGACCATCAAGGGCCAACCCCCAGTGGCTTATCCGTACCGACCAGAGACACCGGCTAAGAAGGCGATGGTGGATGAGCATCTTGATGAATACCTCCGTTGCGGGGCCATTGAACCATCCAACAGCGCATGGCGATCTAACTTAGTAACGGTACCCAAACCTGATAGGTCTTCCAGGTTTTGTGTGGATTTCCGGCTGGTGAACAAGGTCACCATTCCTGATAGTTACCCGATGATGCACGTTGACGACATCCTGTCTCGACTAGGTAAATCTAATTGGTTTACGACGATAGATTTGGAGAAAGGTTTTTTCCAGATCCCCCTAGCTCCAGAAGACAGAGAAAAAACATCATTTTCCAAGTACCGAAGACTCTACCAATTCCAGGTGATGCCTTTTGGACTCCGAAATGCACCCGCGGCCTTTAAACGGTTTATGGATTACGCCCTCGGAGAAGCTGCAGGAAAATGGGTGGAGCCATTTTCAGACGACTCCATTGTGCACTCCGTCGAGTTGGAGGACCACCTGGAGGACGTCAGAGATGTCTTCGGCCGCTTGGACTGCGCTGAGACTATGCTCCAACGCGAGAACGACTAACATCTGTCGCCAAGAGTTGAAGTTCCTTGGTTTCATCATCACACCAGGGATGCTGCGTCCAGACCCTGCTAAGGCAAGTGGAGTTTCTGAGTTTCCAGAGCCCACGTGCAAGAAAGGAGTGTAGCAGTTCCTGGGGATGGCTGGATACTACAGGAGGTTCAACCAAGACTTTGCTACCATCGCAAGACCACTTTAGGATTTGACGAAAAACGTCCCGTGGGAGTGGACGGATGAAGCAAGGACAGCCTTCCAGGAGCTGAAGAAACAGCTTGAGGGAGCTGTGGGTTTGAAATTCCCTGACCTTAACCGAGAATTTGTTATCCAAACAGATGCATCAGGAGTAGGTTTAGGAGCTGTCCTCATGCAGGAGCATGACGGCGAACTACACCCAATTTACTACGCCAGTCGCGGGTTGAGTCCCGTGGAAAGGAACTACTCCGTTCCACAGTTAGAGTGTTTGGCTGTGGTATGGGCAGTAAAGAAATCGACACCGTACATAGAACACACCCACTTCACTGTGGAGACGGACCATCAAGATCTACAGTGGCTCCAGAAGTTGAAGGATCCAGTGGGACGACTGGCGAGATGTGCACTGCGCCTGCAGGAGTTGAACTTCACGGTTCGTTATCGACCTGGGTGTACTAACGTTGTTGCAGATGCTTTGTCCAGAAATCCAGATACAGGAGGAGCCCAAGTAGAAGAGGTAGCCGTGGTGGCTACGGTCGAGAAGGATGCCTAGTACCCTACCCGACAGGAGTGGATAGAAGCACAATTGACTGATCACCTTTTGCGCCTCGTAATTCCTTTCCTCGCTAGTTTGGTACTGCCAGAAGATGAAGAGCTGGCAGAGAAGGTTCGAAACTTCTCTGAGGGCTGCGTACTCGACCGTGGATTGATGTTGAAGTATTTTCCACCTGACAACTTGGAGGAGATTTCCCAGAACGAGGTATTAAAAATCATTGTTCCGGAACCTTTGAGATTTCCCTTGATTAGGTTGCTGCACGATACACCCCTTGCTGGCAACATGGGAGGTGCGAAAACTTATCAACGGGTGAGAAGAGAACATACCTGGATTGGTATGAGGGAGGACGTCCTGAGGTACTGCAAGGGCTGCGTGCCGTGTCATCTGGCAAAACCATCGATGCAGCCACCTGCCGGCCTTATGCAGCACACAAGGGCAAAAGGACCAAGGTCAATCCTAGGATTGGATCTGCTCGGGCCTGTGACAGCGAGCACAAACGGGCACCTTTACCTGCTCGCAATTGTCGATTATTTTACAAAGTGGGTTTCGCTGTTCCCGTTGAGAGAAGCCGCTACTGCTGCCATCGCGAAGTGTATGTTTCTCCTTGCTGCTGTATGGGGTTCCCCGATGCTGTTTTGACGGATCAAGGTACCCAGTTTACCGCGGATATGCACCAGGAGATGTGGAAGCAACTGGGAGCAAAACCGAAACACACTACCTCGTATTATCCGCAGACCAACCTGACGGAGAGGGTAAATAAAGTGCTTGTATCGTGTTCAAGAATCTTTACAGAGCAGCATAAGCATTGGGATTGTCGACTTCCGGAGCTGGAATTCGCCATCAACACTGCAAAACACGAGTCAACTGGCTACGCCCCCTGCGAATTGGTTTTTGGTTGCATGCGCAAGTTTCCGTGGAAATTGGACGAGGCCAAGGTCGATGAACTAATCCTGCCGGATGATGAAGACCTTAAGGATTTCGCCACCACCCTGCCGAACCGGCTGGCCAAGGCCTACGAGTTTGTCCATCAAAACCTGGACAAGGCAACAGCTAAGCAAAAGAGGTATTATGATAAATTTCGCAGTGAACGTACATTCCAGGCTGGAGACCTCGTTCTGCGAGATACACATGTACTGTCAAATGCTGCGAAGAAGATCTCTGCGAAGCTGGCTCCAAAAAGGGAAGGTCCCTTTGAGATAGCGAAGATGATCTCGGAGAACGTGGCGCTGTTGAAAGAACCCGGTTCGGAGGACGAACTGGGAACTGTCCACATCTGCCAGTTGACTCCGTATCATCCACCCGTAATACCAGGATTGTCTCCACCCCTTCCGTAGAAATCGAAGAGAGGGCGACCACCGGGTAGCAAGAAATACAACTTGAGGAAGAAGCCGAAACCCGCTGAGGACGACAACTAAAGGTGGCTGTCCTGGTGAAGTAGTTTTTCCGATGTTGTGCTGTAATAGATAAGTTTCATGTTATTTAGATTAGTTTCGAGATGCGAAATGAAATCTAGTTAGGTGTAGTCGAAAAGGATTTCTTCGTTGATGTCATTTCTTCACCGTGATGCTGTGTTGATCTTCTCCTAGTTGAGTTGATGCGACAACAGGATGGATAGGGTTATCATCATCCTGAGGTCTGTGAACTTTGTTGTTTTTGTTTGCTGAAAGGAAAGCTGATTTGGGATTAAATTGGTAATTTTTCGGAAGTGAAAATGGATTTTTAGAATGGTTTTAACATTTTTTAATGTTTTGAGAATTTTTGTGAAATTTAATTTTGGTGGAGGAGTAGGAGAAGCCAACTTGCCAGGAAATTTTGTAGTACCTGTGTAGTGGTGTTGTTTTATCCTTGGGTTTCGGCCAAAATTGCGAATCCCTGTAAGCGGAAACAGGCGTAAAATAAAGATGAAAAGGGGTTTGGTTCTAAACTGCAAGTAGTCAATATTTTATAATTGTGTGATGATTTTTACCTGGATTTTCGGTGCGAAATTCCTTGTTTTTGAATTTTTCTCAATGTTTTGATTGAAGCTGTGTTTGCTAGAACCAAAGAGTTGAACAGGAAATAATTACCAACTTCCTGCGTCGGAAATCGGAATTACTCCCGCTTGTTAGCACGATTTATTAAAGTTAACACGCTTTTGCGTCGTTGAACGTTAATTTGACGTAGTTTGGACGTAGTTGTGACGTCACTTTTTCGTTGTGCGCCGTTTTACGTGTTCTGCGAGCGAGAATGCGCTTTTGGCGTAAATTGCAAGTCAAAATGGACTTCTAAATTGGTAAATTGCTTACCTGCCGGTAGCATTTATCATTGACATCGTTTAATTTCGTTTATTACGTCCCGATGGCTTCGCGCAGCGAAGTTATCGGCGCGTAATTATACGTATTGCGATTTTTACGCGAGTTTCACTTTTTGCCCGCTGGCGGCGCTTCGGCGTAGTGCGCGCGCAAGGTGCGCGTCACCCAAAAACCCGAACCGATCCCTGTCTTCGAGGCTAAGTGACAACGCGGGAGATTCGAACTTTACGCACCATGGATTCGAGACTAGGGTCCGATGTCCATTTCTGGAACCTTCCATCGGACGTTGACCCCGCCATCTACATGAGATGAAGAAATGTGACGCCGTAGTTCCTGACGCCCTCACCTGTGACGTTTCGGACCTAGTGGCGCTTCAATCAACTTTTTGTGGAAAATATTTTATTGCGAAATAACAATTTCTTTGTCTTTCCGAGTGTGGTCTTCGCCGTGTAAAAACTTGCTCGACGCATCGGATTATTTTGAACGTTCTTTTGTGCAGTTGGTGCGCTATTTTGACGATTTCGTCGAGTTGGACAGATTCTTCGGGAGTCGAAGAATAGTTTCGCGTAAAGCGAATAGTTTTCGCCGCTTCTTCGTTGTTCGGCGATTCAAGTTTCGTCACATGTTGGTGAATAGGTTCACGCGTCGTGGGACCATCTTGTGCGCCATTCAGTGTTCCTTCGAAGACGACTTCACGCGTTTCACAAACTGTGAGTGGGTTTTCCGTTGTTTTTCACGTGGTGTGAATAGTTTCTTCGCCGTCGCTTCTCGTACTTCGATGGCGTGTTCTTCGAGCAACAACGGCAAGCGTGGTAAAGGCACCGGCCGTTTTGAGGAAGTCCAGGCTGCCAAACCGATGCCGGGGAAAAGATGTGTTTCTCGTGCGAGAACTGCGTGTACAGCGTGAACAAGTACGAGTCGTACATGTTCCGCTGTACCAAACATCATCCGTCGGGAGTCGCCGGATGCATCACGGCTGTGGAAGCCGCGTCGGATGTCCGCTTCGAGGAGGAGAAGCCGTGGCGGTCAGCGTTGTCTTCAAACGGAAACACGTCCCAGCTCTTGCCGGCCGGGATGTCGACCGCTTCTTTGATGGCCTTCTCGACCGTCGAGCCGTCGAAAGTGATGTCTGCTCTCCGCACTTCGTCGGCCGCTCTCCCTGATCCGAGGCCGGACTGGGTAAGGGACGCGCCACAGCGAGGACCGTTCGGTCGAGGTCAGCCGCCTGCTACTGTCGCTGCTACGGCATCCAAGGCGTCGCTTCCACCGGGCCGTTACCCGTCACCAGCGGTCTCGCCTACACCGTCGCAGTTGGCCTCATCGAGCATTGGGGGTGCGAAGCCCAAGGAACTGAAGAACCGGCCAAAGCCAAAGCATCCACTTCCTGAGGACCGGTCGGTGATGGCTCCGGCTACGTCGGCAGTGACAACGAACTTTCACAAGACCGACTTTCCGATGATGAAGGCCCTTAAGAGACTGCAACAACGTTCCTGTGCGGTCCTGGCGGTCTGCGAGCAGCTTCGCGTGCCGAAGTTTGCGGAGACCAAGCTCGAAGACGGCAGGGTCGTCAGGACGCAGGTCGTCGTTCTGCCGCAAGTTACGATGGGAAAAGTTGAGGAACTACCGGATGGCAGGTCGGTTCGCGGTTTTGGGTGCCAGTACGTGGACTGGATGTCCACTGAAGAGACCTGGAACCCTCCTACGCAAGCGATGGACCGTACCTTGGAAAATATCCTCATGGAGCCAGTGGGAGGGATGTCCGATGCTGAAGCTGATGCGATCTACCCGGACGACGTCCCCATCGATGACTGGCCAGTTCTTGGTGTACCTTGGGTGGAACGACCGCTCTCCGAGGTGCCTGCTCCGGTTGCTGCCTATCGTGCTCGGCGGCAGGTGCCAGAGGTCATCGCAGATCTTCAGACGGACGACGTGGTGGCCATCATCCGCAGGGCGCTCGAAACTAGTGCTCTCGTTGTGGGCGGCGTTGTTCCTGCTTACGTATTTCGTCGGCTCGTCTCTTTGCTGACCGAAGGGCTGGCTGACGCTACTTCACCGACTTCTTCGCCGGCAGTCGTCCAGGAGGTTTAGGCGGTCCCTGTTCCAGTGGCTGCTGAGGTCGCGGTTGACGTGGTCGGTGAGATTCAAGAGAAGGCCCAGCTCCAGCCGAAGTCGGGTGTCGCTCCTGAGGAGTCTTCTTCGCCACCGTCTACCATTCCTGTTCCAGTTCCGGTTCCTGTTTCGCCAACTGAGGCTGTTGTTGAAGTTGGCTCTTCGCCCGTCGAAGAGATCGAGGTGCCTCGTCGTCGCCTCTCCACTTCGTCTTAATCTTCTTCGTCGTTGTCGAGCTTCGTCGTGCCATACGCCGCTGCTCTCGTGGGACATGTGTTCGAGAATAGGGATGAGATGGTCGTCAACGAGGTCCCAGTTCCAGTGTCTCCGCCGCCCGAGGATGCGGACTATGACGTGTCGGATGAGGATGTGTTCGCGGACGTTTCCTCGGACCTGGTGGTCTCTCTTCCCAGCGAGCCTGGTAGTTCGGACCTCTAACCACCGGTCGCTGGGGACTTGGTTGTCGTGGACATTGAGGGGCCTGCTGAAGACTTTTCTGGTCAACTGAACTCTTGCAAACTTTTGCTGGTTCTTTTGTGTTTATTTTTGGGGGGTTTGACTGGGGTTTTTGGTTTGGTTTGATGTGATTGGTCCGAGTCGGACGGTCGTCTTGTCGCGGGTTGCGATTTTGTATAATTTGGCTTTTTAATTTTCGCTTCTGCGAGTAGTGTTTGCGCGGTTCGCACTGTTTGGCGAGTTGTTTACGCACTTTTCTTTTTTAGTACAAGGTATAGAGTTGGCTCGCGCTTTATTTTGAGTAACTTTTGGGTGCTGATGTTTGTACCTCGTTTTTTTCTCCTGCTAGGTTTTAGGGGGGAAGATGTAACGGTTCAGGTTAGAATCCTCCCAACTCCCCCTTCACCGTTCCGAGAAGTGGATAAATATAGTGGGGCCTTTTGTTATATTTTGGGGATTAAGTGTGCCAGGATGTTGTGTGGTGTGTGGTGTGGTGTGTCCTTGTGTTTAGGTCCCGCCTCCTAGGAAAGGTGATTGGTTCGGTTGGAACTAGTCAACCAATCCTAGGGGAGCGCCCCAAGTTTAAGAAATATTCTAATTGGTTTGCAAAGGGCCGTAGGAGGAGCCTAATTGTTTATTTAAGCTCCTACAACCCTTTGCTCAGTGTCTTTTGAATGGTGAACTTCCTACAGAGATTGTAGATCTACAGTGTGTCAGGGCCGTAGCCCTTTAGCTTCAAGTGTTAGGTTTGGTCCAAGGAGGTTGGAAGCGCGCGATGGGCGCGCGCTCTATGGGGAGGGAATGTAAATACTCGTTGTTGAAGCCAGTTGTTCGGCGCCTGCTGCCTCGTTCGGCGCCTGCTCGG
>JAQIWR010002548.1:0-10906 GCA_034695945.1 Glomeris hexasticha | reverse complement strand
CGTTAATTGAACATGAGGGGTGAGAACCGGGTTTATAACGTCACCTTTTTCAACAAAAACCACTTTCTCGATCAAGTTCAATTAACGAACGATAGAGAGTTCTGCTAAACATTTAATTGGCTTGGAGCAGTGCGGGTATACAACCGATCCCAACGTGATTAGTTTTGTGGGGTCGGTGTATGTACTTGTGCCCCACAGCACATTGAATTGACTTGCAACTGCTTGTAGGACCGAGAACTAACTTTTATTTAATTTAGAAGAAACTACAACGAAGTTAACTCATCGAGGAACGAGAGAAGACTGTTAAAATATATACAACATAGGAGGTTCCTTGGGTCCGAGGGCCCAAGGACAGCAGTTGAGGACCAATCGGGAACCCTGGTAAACAAGGCCATAAACGTGGCCAGATCCTAAGTTTAGGTACGAGGGACCTTGGCGAGTGTCCCAAAATACCCAGTGGAAGTTTCCACTGGTATATGCAAATAATATAAAAGAATATAAAATATGCGATTAATAATGGCGAACCGCCGAGATTCAAGCAAGACGTGAAAAAGCTTTCAGTTCTATTTTAAAACGCCCTCGGAAATAACCATTACAGTAATTTGTTTTGAAACAGGGATCCATTAAGATAGGTAGTTATGGAGCGTATTATGAGACAGATTCACAGTAGGTATAGAATAATCAATCCAAGCTCATATATGCAATAGAATTTTAATCCAACTAGTTTCAACACACGTGTCATCATCAGGGATATCTACAAGTCATAAGACAGGCCAAGGGCACATTCAACAATACAGTTAGTTTCAAAATATTCGACAAGTTATAGGGCTACATGCTAGTAGTACAACGCTCTACATTCATTTATACTATACAAGCATGCCAAATATGCAGATTTTACATGAATTCAATATTCTGGCATTACCCGTCGTGATTCCTGTAAATAATGAATACACGTTTATACCCCGTTCAACCGCTAGGGCAAAACGGTGTCACAATACCAGGACTTAATGCTTTCAAAACGTCACAGGCTAACCCAATAAAAGAGCTCACCTGTTTCGTACTGTCTGCAGGACACAATCCCAGAATCCCACCGAGACCTAACAGATTCAACGCTCCGCAGGCTATTCCACCTATCACACCCAACAAACCAGAACTCCCTCCATTTGATGAACCAGGTGCACATACCCCTGAAGTACTTGCACTAGGATTAACCACCCCTAGAAATGCACAGAACACGTCTTTAACGAACCCGAATAGGTCAAAAGTTCCCGATCCGGGTGGGCAGAATCCCCCGGTAACCTCCCCAATGTCCGATCCTGGAATCGCCCCTCCCACAAGTCCACACAATAGCTTTGTACTTATTCCAAACTGGTCCAACGTTCCTCCTCCTTTTCCTCCTGGAATCAGATTCCCGAATATAAGCTTAACGAAAGATGTAGCCGCACTCCCTCCCGTATTCAAGAAGTTAGCGACAAGTTGGGTCGCTATTCCATTAGGGTCAAATACAAAGTATATAGGAGGACCTAGTATTGGGCAAAGGGCCAACCCAGCAATCTGAAGGAAACCGTAAATCAAGTCCCTAAGTAAGGTGAACATTTGGGGAATTGATTTTGCCAACGTCTTCCGGAATGCATCTAGCGCAGGTGCAAGGCCTGTTGCGGTTATAAATGAAGGTCCATTCTGAATGTAGGTGCTCAAAAGTGCATCCTGGTTTTTGTTGAAGTTATCAAAAAGGGTTTTCAATGCGGGACATGATGTTACACTTCCAGCGGCTGTTGATAGTTTGCCGAAGAATGGTGAAAAAGCGGCTTTCGCGTCTTGTAAGGCTTTTCTTAAAGTTGCTTGAGCAGCAGGTACGCTTGTGGAATTAACATTTATTATGGATCCTGCTAATGCTTCTATCTTCTTATACAGTGGACCAAGATCTTTTAAGGCTGCGGTAAGTCCTTGTAGTTGCGCGCCACCTGCGATCACGCATGTATCGCATGGTGGAGGCACCGGCAGCGATACTAGTTAAGCAAAATAAGTATATCCTTAACCTGTATGATATGCCCTATGATATACTATCATAGACTATGATATACAGTCGAACCTCTATAACTGAAAGTCCATGCGAAACTGGAAAATCATTTCGGTTATCCAAACTGAATTTGGAAATCGATTAAATGTCAGAATTATAAATACAGTACTGCAATGATTTGTAATAACTTAAGTGTATATTCATTCATTGAACTTGAAAAAACTCCGGTATAACAGGGTTTTCGCTTCATTATTTTGCAAATTTGTTTATAAAGGTTTGACAACGCGTAAATATCTGAACTACGAATACTTACAGCCTGGAATAATCAATTGTCTCTCCTGAAGAGTCTGACTTTGTCCGTTTTCAAGTGGTAATAATTCAAAATCACATGTAGAAATAACCAACATGATAAGGTAAAGAGTCCTAACACTTTGTTTGGATGTCATGTCGGAATATATGAATTTTCGGCTTTGACCAAAATGGGTTTTGTTATATAGCTATATATTATTGATATTAGATTGACAAATCACCAGCTGTTGTTTTTTCCAAACTAATGAAATATTGCAAAAACATTTGCTTTGCAACGTATACTCTGAGTTTAAACTTTTATACAATATAAAACAGCTGTTTCAAAAAATGTGAAGCAAAATCTAAAACCAAAAACTATATAAATTAATGCAAAAACACAAATAACTTCTCTTACTTTTGCAGCTTACTACAGGCATGAGGCAATACTTGAAATCAACGCTTTACCGAGCCTTTTTATAGCTTTTCTGCGAACGGAAACGACTAGAACAAAGGAATTTGCATGTTTCGCAACATTGCGCAATTTCTACAATTTTCGGTTTACAAATAAAATCCGAAATAAAACCAAATTAATCATAAAAGAGTTCAAATGTACGATTTTACACTAATGTACTTGCTATTAATGTGTTAATTTCGACGAAAAATGGTTCAAATTTGAAAATAAAGGGAATTTTTTTACCGGTGGCGAATCGTCGTCGGCTATTTGGGCGGTGTGGAATCAGCGGCGGTGAATCGGCGGCGGCGAATCGTCTCGAAAGCAGCGAAAACCGGAAACAGCGACAGAAAAGCGTTGTTGTCGTAGTTTGGGATCGTTTCACATCTGGAAAACGCAAAATGGGGAAAGGTTACAACAACTACATGTGCAAGAAACCGTTTCATCCGGGATCGAAAGCGAACATCAAACGGGTTCGAATTGAAATTTACAAATTTCGTAATCGACGAGAAAAAATTCGGTTTCTAACGGGAAAATTAACGTCAATATAGGCATGGATGGCCGAGCAGCAAGCGGATAACGATAAAAAGAAGCAGGAGGACCTGAAACTTCAGTACGACAAAGAGCAGGACCTTTACAATAACAAGTAATCTAATCGGCAACTTTCTTGCACGGGATGAAATCGAGCGCAACTTCGATGACGTCACCCGTAGACTCAAGCTGGGTGTCGTCATCGAGTATTGCGAGCCGGTTTGACGCATGCAAGATAATTGCACGAGAATGGGAATTTCGTTGCAGGGCGCTGTTGAGCAAGGAAAGCAAAGAAAAACTCGGGTTGAACTTCATGTACGAGGCGCCCCCTGGTGCCAAAAAAGGTATTTCACTATTTAAAAACAACATTTCAATATTTACCGTCAACATCATGTCATAAATGCTTGAAACGACTACTTGGAATACAATTTCTGACCGTTGACATTCAAATAATTTCGAACACTGCCACCTACCGGGAAAAACCTGTACCATATCCTAAAAGGGGCGTGGTTACACAGTTCCAAGCAGCTCTTTTTGGTCAGGACAAGGAGCTTATTGGTGAGGACAGAAAAGAACTGCGATTGGAACTGTGTAAGTAAACCACGCCCCTTTTAGGATGGTTTTTATTATATTTCTCGTTAACTATTGGGAATTTATTAGTACTTCCTATATTAACTTTCTATAGTTTTTTATTGCGCACAACATATAAACAATTTTTCCCTGCGTTCACTGTCCCTTTAAATATACATTTCTACATTAAATTATTAATATTTCTTTTTCCATTACATGCAATCATTCAACTTCAACGTAAACAGAACGTCAGGTAATTAAGAGGAAAATCCATTACCATTTTTGTCCCAGGGCAAGCGTGGTCTTCACGTAAATGCCCATTTTTTCTCTCAAATTTCCCTGTAATTGAAGACCACGCTTTACCTGGGACAAATCTACACTGGGCCATAATTAAATAACGCTTGTTATAATAGAAAGAAGACGATGAGCCTGAGTATAAGTTCGAATGGCAGAGACGGTTCAACGCTCCGCGCGAAGAGTATGTACGCAATTATTAAACAACCCCTCATTTTGACTGTACGCAGATATTAAATAACCCCTCATGTTAATTCAGCTTTGCCAAAGGCAACAGTGAAATCAGGGATCAACCGTTCGGCATCCAGGTGCGCAACGTCCGCTGCATTCGTTGCCACAAGTGGGGCCACATCAACACGGACAGGGAATGTCCGCTCTACAACAAGGGCCTGGGTCTTGAAGCTGCCAGTAAGGTCCTTTTAACTCAACTTTGGTTAGGTTTAGTATTTAATTGTTTTTTTTTTTTCCACGCGGCAGGTAGCATGGACCCCATCGAGTTGATGAGACGAATGAAAGAAGAGGAAGGTTTGGCGTTGAAACAGAGCATACTCGGTCATAAAGTTGATCCGTCGAAAGCAAACCAAGTTAGTTTAGTACGTTAAAGGTGAACTGAAAGGGCGGGAAAAGTGGACTGTGACTGCTATTCGGTAGAAGTGGTGGACTTGTCACCTTTGGACAGCCACGATTCGCCAAAAGTGAAGGTTAACTGTTAATTGATCACGCTCTGTCAGTTCACCTTTAAGGTAGAAAGCATCCCACATTTTTTGTTACTTGTGGGCGGGCCCAAACGGCTAAGTTGGTTTCAGGGGCGTAAGTGTGCAGGTACAATAAATCCGGAAGTAGCCGATTTTCCAGTTGTGTGGGATGATTTTACCTTAAAAGTTGCCACGCTTACGCTGGAACAATACTAAGGCTGCTTTCTGATTCGTAGCAACTCGTTGAGAGCGATGAAGAGGAGGAAGACATCGAAACCGAGTTTTTGAAGTCGCTGTCGACGAAGCAGAAGATGAAACTGTTGAAGTAAGTTTGGTGAATTGTGGTGGTGATGGAAGTTGTGACTCAAAAAACTAAAAGTAGATGGCAGCACGTGGCTGAGAGTTGCTCTCGCTTGCCAGATGACGTTATTTCTGTGGCGGTGTTCATAGCAAAAATGTAATGTAAAAATATTGCGACACGACACTTCGTCGCGCAACTATTCCAATAATTTTAATATTAGAATGTTGCACTGCAACATCTCTTTAAGCAACACGTTCGCGAAATCTCATTTCTCCACGGTTTCATAGTTTCCGTTTCATTTGCAATAATGTTTTTATAGAAAATTGGAACGCATGGAACACAAATCTAACAAACTGAATAAGAAAATGAAGTCTTCGTCAAAGGCTTCGGGTTCGCGTTCGAAGAAGAAGGACAAGTCGAAGAAGAGCGACCGGAAACGTAAAGGCCGCGATTGAACGGCCTCTACGTTCATTCAAAACTCACTCTGTTATATTTTGTACTTCGAAGACGAGGTTCGGTGTCACGTGACTTCTAATCCAGAGGGTACCTTGCGATGAGTTCGTCGACCGCGCGGTAGTTCGACTCGTCGCTGCAGAACGCCCGATGTTCGTTCGTCTGTAAATGCTGCGGATGTGAACAAATGACATTCAAATTATTTTTGACTACTGATTAAACAAGAAATAAACCATTTCTTTTCATCTGATAACACGTAATATACCTGGAACAAATCTTTGTACGAAACCGTGCAGATTTCGCAGTAACCGGTCGTCTTCCAAACGCCGCAAGCTTTCTTTTTATTCGGTGCCGCGGCACTTCTAGAACATTAAAATTTTCATTAATGCCCCTATATAATTCCTATATTTCTGTCGTCAAAGAGTAAAGAAGACACTAAGTTGAATCAGAATTATGATCAACAGTCAGTTGGACCGTGAAAATATTTTGAATACTTTATCGTATATTTCCTATTATTTTTTGGAACCAAGTTACCATTTTCCCTGAGTGGTATCAACTTTTGTGTGTTTAATCTTACTTGGGTTTGGTTGGAGTTGAGACTTGGCGTTGAGCTGGATTGGCTATTTGAAGATCCTGCGCTTCGAAGGGTGAAGTCGTAACGCGGCTGTCCACGTTTATCACCGGCCATCGATCAAAATGCTTGTAATGTGGCTTGTATTTTCTGCAATCAGATTGTTTTTTAATTACGTATTTAAAAATGGGGCATGTTTAACATCTAATGCGTGTATTTTACCTGTCGCACGACTCGAATTTTAGTAACGGACGCATGATCTTCGTGCCTGCATTCAAATAATAATAATAATAATAATAATAATAATAATAATAATAATAATAATAATAATAATAATAATAATAATAGTAATTTTAACATTACTGATTACATTTTAAAACTACAACAACGGACTTTAATATTTTGAGGGCGTTGAAATAGTTAGCGGGACTCAAATCGACACCGCTAACCATTTCTAGTATTTAAGGGAAATATTAATTACTGAATTTTGAGTAACTTTCACATGTTTATCTTTATTTGTAACAAAATTACAATAATTGTCAACTGCAGGGAAATTATTTACAAGTTAACCGCGAGGTTAAAATCACCCGTAATTATTTAAACCCGTTGAAAATATTGAACTATATTAACCCATGTTGTAAAATGTTTAATACCTGTTGCATGCTGCTTTGGTTTATCCTGAAAATAATGCAGAAAAAGTAAGGATTTATTCATTGCGGTTTACAATGCGTGAAAAAACACGCATGTGCAGTACCTTCGTTGCTTCGTCACCGCTTAATTTTCTCTTTTTCACGAGGAATTTCCTCAAAGTATCAACATGAATGAGCTTAACTCCCCAATTGAGAGCATTTTGAATGACATCAGTTGAGCCATAAATCTGTAAATATCGCAATAAATATACAAATAAGTATAACATTTAATTGCGGGTTTAAACAAAATAAATACTTACATCTCTGGTAAGCGCTTTGACAACAAGTTGCTCCGATCTTGACGTCTATTTAATTAAGGAAATATATTTTAACCAGTTTAAATATAAATAATAGTACTAAAAGTGAAATTATTTAACAATTTTTATTAACCGTTGTGGATTTCTTCGCGGCTTCTTCGCCGTTACGTGGACTTGCTGACCATGGACTTTGAAGAATTGTAGACACTGAACAACTGTTTTAAAGATATAATTAAAGAATTAAGCTCATGGGTCAAAGATTATGAACATAACGCATGGCAGAGAGGATTGAAACTTATTAGACGAGATGGAAAGTGAAAAAAACCTTCCATGCGCAACCTTATTGCGTGCGAAGTCTTGCAGTGCAACATTACGTGACGTCACAGGTACACAACGCACACCACCGCGCAATATGATTGCACAGGCAAGAATGTCGTGCAAGACAGATGCACGACATCGATTTTCGCGGTTATTTCTAAAAATCGCGTCTCAAAACTCACATTGGACTGATGCTAGCGGAAGAAATGCTGTTAAGGATCGGAACTTGACGAATTTCATCCTTCGGTTTGGAAATAGCGCGGTTTGTAACGATATATTTCACATCTTTACTGAGAAACGCATCGATCACCTTAAATAAAAAACCAAATTTAAAAACGGGGGTTAAAAACGAAGAAAATCAGTGTGAAGTTAAGATTTCGGTTATAATTACTCCTCCGAGTTGCTGGATTTGAGCAGCGAGAGAATTCCGATCGATGCAACCGACTACATCGAAATAAAATGAACTTCCCGCCAACGGTCGTTTTCCGTTTACCACATCCATCTCCAACAATCTCTCGTCACGGAATGAACGAAACGCAAATAATTGTCCACCAGATGGCGCCCTAAATCGCTTCTCTGATTGGTCGAATTTGAAGCGCTCGATTCCGTTGGCTGAAAAACGTTCTACAAATGACGTCGCTCGTTTCCGACCAATCCGACTAATCAGATCATCCTTGATCCTTGCTTGAGCAGCCAATGAGCTATTAGCCTTGATGTTACAAATGGGAGGAGCTTAGCGACACTGCTGACGGAAGTGATCCAGTGTCGACATCTAGCGACAAAAACCCACACTATATAGGAATTTCGCTTATAATCGCCATTTTCACCCCGTTTTTTTGCTAAAATAACGCCATTTTGTCGGTCGTTTACAACGGATACAAAATGTCCATTCCACAATGTTCATTTCTTAAATATTTTGTGCAAAATGGCAGCAAAATAGCAATAATTATCAAAAATCATCGTTTACGGTTTTCTTTACAATTTTTTTATTAATTCAGCTTAATTTCACAAATTATCATATTTTTACTTAAATGTACGCGTTTCAAACATGTTACATTGTCACTCTGCAGTCTACTAACACCACCAAGGGCACTTTTATAAAATTTCCGTTACGTTTCGCGCAATTTGCGGTTCGCCGCAATGTTGTTCTTCGCACCGTAAAAATCAAATCAATTCAACGAATTTACACTTTGTTCTAATTAAACTTGACAAGAAAAATGACACTTAAATATATAAGAAAAAAAATACACTTAAAAAATTATAACGGAAACACGCGAGATTCAATATTAGTACATATTCGAATGGCACGCGGACGTATAATCGTAATCTCTTTCATGCAAAATAATATCAAAAAATGAAATATTATTGTCAATGGTTTGAACGCGAGACAAAAAAATGATATTGCAATACAAAAAAAATATATAAGTTGCAGAAAATTGCATACAAATTTTATTGTTTAATAACGCGAAAGCCGGCGAGAAACATCAAATTATTATATACTTTGTACAAAACTTATTTTACTCGCGTTAAGTTTCTCGCCAACTTTTATTGCAACTTAAAAACACTGGGGTCAAATGAAACAAGTAAATGATAAATTATTTTTTTGGATTTCATACTAATTAAAATTGCCTTAAAATTTAAGGGAATTGAGTTTGTAAATAAAGGGTTTTAAATTATTTTGGCCACGTGAAGTGTATATCGGTCTTCGCGCGTGACCGCGGATCGTGTTTTAGATTTTTCATGCGGTCCGGCACCCCAAAAAAGGTGGACCGCAATATACACGGTGAGAAAGTAGCGGGAAGACTATTGCTTGCCTCCGTACGTTGGGTTCGTGAAATTCGAAGTGGCCTTCTTGAAAATTGGATTCTCCCCCTGCGAAAAGATTGTTGGAAAGAGACAATAACTGTTAGAAACTCGGTAATGGAAACTGTATTATTTACTATCCGGTCAATCTTAACAGGTGGTCAACATATTTATGAATGCAATACAGTTTGTGCACAAAATGGAATAAAATGTGTGCACAAAATGGAATAAAACTCCTTTTGATTAAATTAGGACTGTTGCGCCCTTTCGATTACCTTAGGACCATTGAGCTCTTTCGATTCCTTCAAGACTATTAGGCCCTTTAGATACCATTAGAACCATTAGACACTTTAGATTCCATTAGGACCATTAGACCCTTTAGATTCCATTCGGACTATAAGACACTTTAGATTACATTAGGACCATTAGACCCTTTCGATTCCATTAAGAACATTAGACCCTTTAGAATCCATTAAGACTGTTACACCCTTTCGATTCCATTAAGAACATTAGACCCTTTAGAATCCATTAAGACTGTTACACCCTTTAGATTCCATTAGGACCATTAGACCCTTTAGATCCCATTAGGACCATATCCTCCTTTTGATTCCATTAGGACCATTGCGCCTTTTTGATTCCATTACGGATTTCCCCGTTTCGATTCAATTAGGACAATTGTGCCACCTTCGATTCCATTAGGACCATTATACCCTTTAGATCCCATTAGGACCACATCCTCCTTTTGATTCCATTAGGCCCATTGTGCCCTGTCGATTCCATTGGCCCATTGTGCCCTTTCGATTCCATTACGGCTATTGCACCTTTTCAATTCAATTAGGACAATTGCGCCCACTCTGATTCCATTAGGACCATTAGACCCTCTCAATTCCATTAAGACTGTTACACCCTTTAGATTCCAATAGGACCATTAGACCCTTTAGACTCCATTAGGACCATCAGACACTTTATATCCCATTAGGACCACATCCTCCTTTTGATCCCATTAGGACCACATCCTCCTTTTGATCCCATTAGGACCATTGCACCCTTTCGATTCCATTAGGACCATTAGACCTGCTCGATTCCATTACGAACATTATGCCCTTTATAATCCATTATGACCATTAGACCCACTTGATTCCAACAAGACTGTTACACCCTTCAGATTCCATTAGGACCATTAGACCCTCTCGATTCCATTATGAAAATTATACCCTATAGATTCCATTAGGACCACATCATCCTTTTGATCTCATTCTGGGACCACATCCTCCCTTTGATTCCATTAGGACCACATCCTCCCCTTTGATTCCATTAGGACCATTGCGCCTTTTCGATTCAATTAGGACAATTGTGTCACCTTCAATTCCATTAGGACCATTAGACCCTTTAGACTCCATTAGGACCATCAGACACTTTAGATCCCATTAGGACCACATCCTCCTTTTGATCCCATTAGGACCACAACCTCCTTTTGATCCCATTAGGACCATTGCGCCCTTTCGATTCCATTAGGCCCATTGCACCCTCTCGATTCCATTACGGCTATTGCGCCTTTTCGATTCACTTAGGACAATTGCGCCAACTTTGATTCCATTAGGACCATTAGACCCTCTCAATTCCATTAAGACTGTTACACCCTTTAGATTCCAATAGGACCATTAG
>JAQIWR010002547.1:0-10907 GCA_034695945.1 Glomeris hexasticha | reverse complement strand
ACAAGGCAGGAACAAAGAAACAACTAAATTGCGCAACAAGGTCAACAATCAACTAATAAAATATGCAACAATAACAAAGAAAAATAATTCTTTAACACATTTCAACATCCAACAGTTGGTGACATGACGGACAGGTGTTGGGGGTTTTACGCGTAGAAGGAGGTGGTGGCGAGGGTCACGTTATCCCCAGATCACCTAAGTCACGAAATTCCGTGTCCCCTGCGAAGGTTTCAGGTCGATAGCGTGAATATTGCGGGAATGAATCGTGGCAGACACACAGACAGACAGACGGAAATACACTCGGTTTTATTGATATACCCGGGCAACGCAGGGGTATTTCGGCTAGTTTTAAATAAAAATCCAATCGCAGAACTCGTCCCCACTGTTTCCCCCATAAAACTGCACTCTGGTTCCGTCTTCTCCTTTAAAGATTACCAGGTTTGGCACATGTAGGCCCGTTTCCTGAGTGCATCCAAAGTCGTAATAAAACTTTTCTGGTAAAGGTTTTGGTTGAGGTCCCTTTGAAGTTTTCGCCGGAAACAGTTTGATGCAATGATCTTCCTTCTGCATGTAACACTTATGGTCGTATGGAACGTACTGTTTGCACACGTGGCACTGCTTTTTGAAACAGTATTTGACTTTGTTGTTATGTCCGCCACGGTGACAAACTTTGCACCTAACCAGCTTGGTGCACGTTCCATTTGCCACATGCAGAGCAAGACAACCATTGTTGTAAAAGTACCTGCAGGAAAATAGCATCAAATTAATACATTTGTCTTTTAATTAAGGAATTGAATTGACTTAAGTGAACAACTCACCGATTGCAATCACCGCACAGGAGTTTTGGCTGCACCTCTGTGTGCACACACTTCACAGATTTGCACGAGTAACATGCATCTGTGCAAGAGTTATGCGAAAGATCTCTTGTGCCGGCCAAGCAGTTTTTGCAAAGGTACGAAACGCCAAGAAATCCAGTGAGACTGGTAATGGCGTAATAGTGGTTGTCTTGAAGGAAGATTGCCAGTCGATCTGTATAGATATAATGCAACAAGTTTAGATTTAGACAAACAAGAGGTGTACACAGTAAAGTCATGATATTTACCTTGTTTGTAGGGGCCTGTAAATATCCTCTTGTTGCCCACATGTGCCGCATAAACAAGTACCCAATAATCTATGAGGAAATACTGGAACTTCTTTGCCTCGGGTATTCCACAAGGGCACAGTGGTACACCCGCATCGGCGTGCAGTTTTTCCGCAAGTCTGCGTTGTAATGTTTTCTGGCTGTTTGCCACTTGCTTGTAGTGGCTGATATTTTCAACCATTGGGTTCTTTATTTTCCGTACTGCAGCTATGCCCACAACAAGTGCCTTCGCCATACACACTTCATCATCGTTGATGATGGTCACCAACGAACGTTTTCTAGATGCCCATTCACCAACATCCATCGTTGTGCGATTGTTCATGTCCCTGTGACCTATTACACTTCCTTTCGGTGGCACATCGGCACGGATAATATTTATCCGTACCTCGCCACCTTCCAGCAGGATCTTTTTGTTTCAGTTTAGGATCTTGCACAGATCGACGATGACCTGCTCATGATCGAATACCGATGCTTACACGAATGGACCGTTGAATGGTCGGTTAAGTCCGTCAGCATCCATGCAGACCCTTATCCTGCTGTCGTTTCTGGTCACACTAAGCACATCCCGAAAAATGTTGACCATAATTTGGTGCACTCGGATGGGAAATTGTATTGGGTCGATTTCAGTCATGTTTTTAAATCGCGCTTGGTGATAGTCGCACTGGAGGTTAAATTTACGGTTATATGTCTTTTTGATGGTCCACTGTTCATAAAAGTGAGTGACATCATCATCGTTGGCAACTTCAGTAGTTTTGTCGGGTGCGTTATTGATGGTGGGAGGTGCGACGTCAAAAGTCCATCGCTGACGCTGATTATCTTTTACTATGGCAAGGCGTATTTGTTTGGGCATAGGTGGAGCACTTTCACCGGACACTTTTCGTTTTGTTGTGGCTGAAGTTCCAGGCATGGACTCTGGATTTTTGCCACCTCTAGTTTGATTTGGAGCATATCAACAAAACATTATTTAATATAATTTTAGTCAATAATACAACTTACAGCTAGGAATATTGAATTTACCTTGCGGGTTGTAGGGCTTTTCAAAATAGAACGTATAAATTTCTTTGGCTTATTCATGTTGGAGGGTTTTTGTATATATATATACCACCGCTGACCCCAGTTGACGATCAGGAGTTTGCACAATAACCTAATGAGTATTTCTTATGTTTTTCACAGTTTTTAAGCAACGCAGTCTATACAGGATATACATACGGTGTTCAATTCCTCGTTAGGCAGAGCACAAACAGAAGTGCCCCTGTGCAAACACTTTTCATGACCTAGCAAAACACATTTTTAATAATGCAATAGGTATATAGCATGTGAAATTGCAATGTTTCACTATACCATGTTCGTCAGGTCTTCCAAAATCGGATCCACATCTATACAGGGGGCAATACATCATTGGCCACAGCATCGTCGATGTCCAAATTCTGTACATACACGCATATTTGTGAATTTTAGGTATGTACAAACAAATGTTTCGACAATTAGCACATTTTGAACCATACCAAGTTCTGCCACAATGCGCCGTTAACCATTGCATTCCAGTAATCCTCCTCATCCCCAAAGGTGGTCTTTGTATTATTATTATTATAAAACACATGTGTTAGACAATGCATGTAATGAGAACAGAACAACAAATAATTAATACGAACTGCC
The DNA here is from genome assembly GCA_034695945.1 of Glomeris hexasticha. NCBI lineage: Eukaryota > Metazoa > Arthropoda > Diplopoda > Glomerida > Glomeridae > Glomeris > Glomeris hexasticha. The sequence goes on along the minus strand of JAQIWR010002547.1, from coordinate 8,110 downwards.
AAGTGACAATGCAACTATAAGTAGTAAAACGATTATAACGTTACACTTAAGCACTAGTACTAGCACATAATAATTGTAAAAACACACTTCATGCAAATATACCAGATAACATTAAAATAGCCAATCACATCAAAAGCAACTTTGCAAAACACATCATTGAAATGTCATAAATTAAACTCAAAGCATGATACAAAGAACGAATTTCTAGGGTATAACCAATATATGTTGTTGTGCTGGCAACGAATACGAACATTCCATGTAATGTATATGGATAGTCAGGCCTAAATTGCATTACAACATAATGGGTATACTGTACCTAACAAGTACGTAATTAAAGAGAGGTTTTTGATACACGGTAATTTCATAAATCGAGGATTGAAATACATTTTATTACATTTATGTGAATTTGGAGAAATATTTTTCATTCAATAAAACATGGTTTTCAATAAATCGCAGTTCACTTCATATAGGCCTCACTATAACGAAATATTTAAATGACTATAATATAAAAAGAGCACACAATTTACCAAGTGGTTGAGAATACGATTAATTAATTAAACCAGTTGGAGCAATACATATTTTATTCCTATGCTATATTGTTATAACTTATATGTATAAAAGGTACTAATTAGGGTTCATAATAGAAAAATCAGGCACTTACCATATCTGCAGTGTCGAAAGGGTCCATTGTAGTGTTGGTGTTAATAATGAAGAATTTGCCGTGTTGAATCTGTTGATAGTGGTGAAGATAAGATTCAAATGAATCCACTGATGAGCACAGATTATATTGTTATTGTAGATGATGATGCAGATCAAAACAATGATGATTCCAAAGAAAACACTGTTGAAAATGCTTGACACTCACTGACACTCACTGTGTAAGAGCTGAACAGACTGTGATAGGGCCTGATGAAAACCCTTCCTTATATACTGTACAATTTGGAACATTAACATGTTCAAATTTGCTTCATATTTTTTTAATTAAATTACCCCACACCAAGTTTTGACCGTTAAAATACGTGGCCCAAGTCTCTATGTGCATGAGAACATTAACGGTTTTCGCTGTAAATTGGATTCAAATGTCTCCAAATGGCAATATTTTTTTTTAAATTGAAATACCCCATTCAGAGATTTAACCGTTATATACTTTGCCTATGTATCGATATACATGTGAACTTTAGCGGTTTTTAGTCATGGTTTTAGCTCTGTATACATTTCCCATGCATATCCAATTTCACTGTCTCTGCAACCTTATGATATTATTTTTAATTGAAATACCCCACACTGAGTTTTTCCAGGGAAAAAATTTTACCCTTTTTTAATTTCTCAACAAAAAGACATTTTGACACATTTTCACACACTTATGTCAGTTCTTGTTCAGTGCACATCGGAGCAAGTAATCACAGGATTATCAGTGTATTCATCAGTTTTACCTGCCTTATCATTATAAACATCTCCAACAATGGACAACATGTACAACCCCCGCATGACAGGTGGCAATTAGTGTAAGTACTACATTCCCTATGTTTTTCTTAGATAAAATAGTCGCACTTGGGTAACCCGAATTCGTGCCATAATAAAACAGAAAAAATGTCAAACAAGACAAACTGTTGAAATCGTAGCTGCAGATATTTTGCATTTTATTATGGCACAAATTTGTGTTATCAAGGAATTTGAGTTACAATGTTTGATTTATAAATAAATAGCATGGCAGGGATAGGAAGGACGATTTGTTGGTGAAAACTATTAAACTGTTGCAAAATACAATAAGGGGTACAGGTATATACTTACAATAGATAGCGTGTAATGTATCTAACAAGTGGGAAACGTTTACTTTTTTATTTATACAGTGAATCTGCACACCCTTTTACTATTCATAGCAGATATAGTCTGGGATAGATTACATTACTTTTCGGACAAACAGCTTAATAATAATAACATAAACGCCCACAATGTTATGGATGAGGAGATGGAGCAGGAGATGCCGGAGGAGGACATGAAGGAGGATGTGGAGGAGGATGAGGAGGAGGATGAGGAGGAGGAGGAGGACGAGGAGAACGAGGAGGACGAGGAGGAGGTGGACTCCGATGCGTCCACTGTGGTGTGGAATAACGCACCTTGGGCGAATATGCCACTATTGGACCCCACACCACAACCACGACAACCACCTCCACAACAACGTAGACCAGATGTGATATTAGATAAAATTGAATTATTATGTAGGATAAATGTATTTTTCATATTGTTTTTTATTCAATAAAATCAAAACATTTTTAGAAGTGGTGAATCACTTGCATATTTTTTGTGATGAGTCACTTCCGTTTAGTAAAAGTGTAATAATTACGTCATTTCCGCCAGGTAACAGTCAACCAAGGTAAATCCATGGTAAATCCATGTTAAACAGGTAAACCACGGTAATCAATTGAGGTTCATCTGATTCCAACAGGTAATGGTTAACACAGGTAAATTCATGATCAATACAGGTAATGGTCACCACAGGTAACGGTAAATGGCAAGTAAATCCATAGTGAACATAGGTAATGGCCAGCACAGGTAAATCAATTGTTATGATTTTTTATGAAATAATGTGATTTTTTTTAATGAAATATGATACCTGACAGGTGTACTAAAATAACGGTCAATCCGGGCTGAGTTATCGAATTTTTAATGCTTTTTTTGAATATTGTATATGAAAATTTGAATTTTTTATGGAAATTAGAATTTTTATAAGCCACGCCCACTTCCGGTGGGTGGTCCAAAGGGGGAGGGGTGGTAAGTCAATGACCCAAATGTTACATAAAAAACTACTTCCGGTTGTGACGTCACATCCGGGTGCCAAATGACCCTCTTATACTACTTGCAGTGTTCCAGCTTGAAGAATCGGTTTTATTATGCTCAAAAACGGCCACGCTTTTGATGCTCCACGAATCGGAGTTGATGCAAGCAGCCATTTTGATAACGTGATCACACTACTCGCACAAGGGCACGTTTTGGTACAAGTGGCATGCCATACCCATTACATTTTGACATCGTGTGGACTTTTGAGGACCTATTTTGAAAAAACGAATCGATGGAAACATTTCAAAAAATCAAACGTATGCAAATACATGTTGTTAATGCACATGAATTTTTTCAGAGAAATCTGCTACAAGCAATTTACCATGTCAGATCTCCTTTAAATGTTGTGAGTAGGGAAAGGCAAAATGTACGAAATGCAGCTCAATCATTTTCATATAGGACAGTAAAAGCCATTCCTTACAACTAGAAAAGTCATATGTAAACTATTTTTAAGACCATAAATGATGACTTTGAGGAACTAAATTTACCAGTTAGCAAAGTTGTTGTACAAGATGGTTATAGCTTACCATTAGATGCTCAAAATACAATTTTATATGCACTGAAACAGACATTAACCAGTGGCATGTAGGTAACAATATGAATGAAAAACTACGCTTTTTGCAGTCGCAAAAAAGTAAAAAAAATAGCACTATGCCCGCACCAGTGCTACGGTTCCCTTTTCCCATTAAGTAATTAAGGTTAGAGTAGAATAGAGGGAGCATACGCTATCTCACCTGCAATTGGAAATCATTCCAAATTTTTGTTCAAAGCCCCGCCCAGCATTCCACAAACCAAACCAAGTTTGCCCAATCGTGAACGGCCACGTAAGATCTGTGGGAGGAGAGACTGACATCCACAGTGATCGAATAAACTGGGTTGGGCTTGTGGAACACAGGGCGGGGCTTTGAAAAAAAAATCGGGAACAATTTCCAATTGCAGGCGAGATAGCTTATGCTCCCTCCATTCTACTCTAACCGCCTTGGTTATTTCAAGTGACTTGTCCTGCATGGCAATATGTGAGGTCTTGCAGTGAACCAGCATAAGTCAGACTGCATGCAGGTGTCCCTCATGTTGAGGTAGAATAAGAAACTGACGTATGTGGTTGCAGCTGCTGAACAGCATTGTACTGAAACGGATAAACATGTCAATAAAATAACCAAACACAATGTTGCTAGTCGAAACAATTAAAAACCGAAAACTGTAATTTCTCTGTTGTTTACAGTTCGATTTTCGAAATTCTTTTTTGTGTTATCACCAGCAGGACGCCTGCTACACTTCCCAAATTGGAACTACCCCTCTATCTGCACTATTCCAAAAGTTGCATTTTGGAACACTTCGTTCCAATTTTGTTGTCAAAATTAAACGTTTAGAATTAAATTGCCCTTTACTTGTAACATATGTATCAAGTGAAATAATACTGCTTTCAAAAGTTATTTACAAATTATTAGCCCTCCACAAGGTTTATGAATCACCCTGCATACTGTTGCTAGTGTATAGAGGAGGTCCTAACATTTTTCAGTGATGTAAATATTATCTGGTCTGCTCCGGCTCACCTACTGTGAGGGACCGTGGTGAGCCTATGGGACCATTCCGTGATTAATGTGAGGACCTAGTTGAGTACAAAGACCCAATGGGGTGCAGTATAGGGACCTACCTGTATATTCCTTCCTTACATTATCAGGATAGGGCATTACATGTAGTAAACAGACAGAGATTATAACATACAAAAAAAACAAAGTCATAAGTCATCCTCATAGGTAGAAATCCATCACAGAAAAATACATTATGCAACTACATGGGTCCTTAAAGGAGAACTTTCACCCTATTTTGACGTATTTAAACGAATGGCAGTCCTAGAAGTAAGGGATGTCAATAAATCGATTGGTGCAAACCGTTTTTCGATTGAAAAATCACGGAGATTGATATTGCTATTCAAAGATATCGTTTGGTTAACCGCATACGCCCTCCTATTGATCAACTGGTTAACGAACGTCTTTATAGCCACGCCCACTGCCGCGCACATTCATAATCCGTTTGTTTACGGTTCTTGGAGAAGGAAAACGGCAATTTCACAGCAATACAAGGATAGATGGACATCTGGACAACAGTTGGCAATGAAACAATCGCACTACGTTAACGTTTTGCACCTCAAACTGAATTTTACGAATAAATGGGCAGAGCTACAAAATGGTTCTTAGATTGCTAATAACTTTTTTTTATCATTTTATAATTGAAATCTGACTTCGCCAACATCTTTTTCACCATGTTTTCCATGTTTAATGAGAATATTTAGGATATTTTTGGAAGGGGTGAAAGTTCTCCTTTAAGATAAATGACAGTGGTCATCTAAAATAAAAAAGTATAGTCTAAGAAAATAACAAACTCATAAACCATCCTCATAAGTTAAAACCCATGACAGAAAAAAATATGCAACTATACGGGAACTTAAGGTATACGACAGTGGTCATCTAAAAGTACAATCTGAAAATAACCAACTCATAAATCATCCACATAGGTAGAAATCCATGACAGAAAAAACCTATGCAACTGCATGGGACCATAAGATACATGGTACTTGTCAGATAAAATTGCAATACAAAGAAAAGGAAAATAGGTAAATAATACAGCTAGGCTAAATCCTATGACGGAAAAGTGAAATATGAAAAACAAATGTAATAAATCATGAAGATACAAGGCATTTGTAACAGAAAAAAACGTGACGGCTACAAAAATAAGTTCGGCCCGTGATTATTCACTGAAAACATAAATATTAATAGCCAAAAAAGTCCTATAAAAGGACAGGGTTTGCAGCTACCATCATCACAGTCTGTGAAACTGCTGCCGAGAAGCATCTTCACCACCACCAACAGCTTTTAATACTACAGTCATCATAACTTTGCTATGGACCCCTTCAGATCACCATGCAGAGTAAGTGTATATTTTATTTACTTGTTATTAGGCCTAAGCCCCGTTATGGTGTTAACCCTTATTAATAGGCCTAAGTCAGTTTTTGTATTATGCCGTTCATAGAGATAGTGTGTTACACCTATGTATGTGTTATAATGTCCTTAAGGTGCATTCTGTGTATATATATGTAATATAACACGGCTGTAAGCACCATACAAAAATTATGCATATGTACAATTAGAAAACATTTCAAGATGTTAAAGAATATTGGAGAGAGGTAGTTGCCAGGGCTCTGTAAGAGTTTCAGAATGACAGTGTATGTAAAAAAAATGTACTTATTTGTTAATATGTAACAAATAATATTCATAAATACATAAATATGTGTATAGCTTAAGGACAAAGATATGGACAATTTATTATAGGCAGTGGATGAAGACGGCATATTAGAAGATTTCAGAACGTGGTATGATAATTAAAATGATATTGCTATGCAGGAAGATTGTGATTAATGAAATATATGTGTGTTTTTGCTAGCCTATGACAACGAACACTGCAAATAATAAGACTGTAAATGAGTGTGCTCCAACACTTTAACCACTGAATTTGGTATGCTTATTGTATACAATCTATGTATTAGTGTTACGTAAAACAGTAAAATATTAAATGAAATTCCTGTTAGGCAAATGAACAAGTGATAGATGTTCAACCAGGGCCATCTGGTCTCTGATCACAAAAACTCCGCATTGTCAAAGTGAGAGTTAAAAATTTTATATTGAAATATGTACGTATAGTGAGTAAATGCAAGTTGCACAAAACTGCCATTATTTTAGATGTTGAAAATGAGCAACCCCAAGAAGAAAACTACACTGCGGTACATTTTGAAAAAGAAACCACATGTTGCGGTAAGTATACTTATTTATAAGTTATATAAATTTATGTCTGTAAAGTTTGTGTTTCTAACGAAAAATAATAATATTCCTATCTATCAAGGTTGTAAACAAATGTGCAGTGACAAATTATAATGCGCAACCTGAATCATCAGCAGGGTCAATGAAGTGAAAGTCATCAGATGTAAAGTTGGAAGCCAAGTCAAAACAACTGAGAATGGACATTGGCAAAAGCAGTAACGGGACCAAATGGCAGCACAGTATCGCACCCGAGGAACACCATCAACCTACGGAAAATGACAACTTCAGACAGTTCTACGAACTATGGACGATCAAAAAACTTATAATAGGAAGTTTAATATGCACTGCGAGGACCATCAAGCAAAGTTTGAAAACATGCAAAATATTGAGCCATCAGCATTTCCAATTCAAGTGCACAAAATTATGGACCAAATTTTTAAAGATGTTCTTAGTAGTACTAAATCAGATGCCAAAATTAGAGTGTGTATGGATGCTGATGGCCTAAATAGTGCGTACAATGGCCTTTTCATGGATGCATCAGGGTTCGACCATGAAAGGGTCATTGGGGCTCTATGCAAAATTTTAAACTCAAACGAGAAGATCTTGATGGAAGGTGGTGAGGTCCGGCCAGATTAATATAATACGGGCCGACATGCCACCAAAAGAAAGTGGAAAGACCCATAAACACATGAATAACTGAACGATCATGGATGTGACAGACTGGGCTCACAGAAAAAAATCCATGGTGACAATAGTGAACGAAGATGAACTCTGCATGTCAAGGGCTCTTGTCGTGGCTATAGCTGCTGCCGAAAAGAATCCTACCATTGAAATCTTGAAGAAGTACAAACAAGTTAGGGACAGCTGAAAACCACTCCAAAGAACCCTTCCAGAAAAGCTACATGCAGATGCCGGTGTTCCACATGGTCCGTGCGGTATAGACGAGGTCGAAAAAGTTCCAGGTCTATTTATGCAACTACCAAATCCTCATCTATGCTGCACATGCCGGCAAGGACAGAATCTTTACTGGTCCACCCAAGAAAGGTAATATCCTGCTTTAAAATACGAACATATAATTAAAAAAAAGCTAACCAGTTATTTATCCTTGCAGATCGACTGGCGATATTTCTTAAGGACAAACACTATTATGACATCACAAGCTTAACAGGGTTCCTCGGTGTCTCGTACATTTGTGGCAACTGCTTGGCCGGTACCAGAGATGGCTCCCAACACTCGTGTACTGACACTTGCTATTCGTGCAAATACATAGAATGTACCTACACCGAGGTGCAGCCGAAACTGCAATCGGTGAGTTAAATTGATATTTAAAGGTTTAAAGGAGAACAGAAAGCTTTTTCATGCCTTGCTTGAATCTTTCATTGTTTATTCGTTAAATATCAAGGAATCTAGTAGTATCATTCATTTTTATGACTAAAATTTAGCTACAGCGATGTTAA
>JAQIWR010002546.1:0-10909 GCA_034695945.1 Glomeris hexasticha | reverse complement strand
TGCAGCAGAACATGTTAAATTTGTGTAGGAACGCATGGTCGTCTTATTATCGGTACGCGGTGCCGTCTTGTCGCAACACGTCGCCGCCTCGCCGTGTACGAACGCGTTCAGCAACATGTTAACGCCTTGGCACATGGACCTATTAGGAAGTGGGATATTTAAAATTGACAAATCGCAAGCAAGGCATTGCAGGAACACCTTGTGTGTTCGACGAACGCGTTGCTGTATGCGCATGACGCTCGGTAAATGCATAATTTGTCCAGCGGGGTCTACCGTAGGTTCCAGGTTTATTTTCGTGTCAAAAAATTTGAAAAGACCGATCAGAATCAGTTAGAATGTCTGAAGAAGAACCTCCAGAAGACCAATTGGAAATGATTATGAACTACGTAGTTATTGCAGAAACCTAAGCAGGATGCTTTCAAATTATTTAATAAGTTTATTGACAGTTGTGCATTGGAAGGAAACCGAAAGCGATTTGCAGAAATAAAAGTGGGTCAAATTTCCTGTGCTGTACGTATGATGGATCGCAGGTGATTGATAAATGTTTGGTTCCGTTTCTTTTATCGTTATTGATAGGGACATTTTGAAAATGAAGTAGATGATGACAAAGTCAAAGAATCGGCCAAAACCAAGTTCCAAATGGATCCTGAAATTGCGGCAAAATTGTTTCCCCATCAAGTAGAAGGTGTAAAATGGATGTGCAAATTATATGAGATGGGTGCCACGTGAGGCCACTAGGATTGCTAAGGGATGGAAATTGTTAATCTTTGTCACAATAGGCACACCATACACTGACAGGATTGCAGCGTCTTGCAAAACACGTTGCGTGTTGTACGAACGTGTTGCGCAAGACGTCGACGTGTAGTACGAACGTCTTCAGCAAGACGACCACGTGCTGCAACAACACAGCAACGCTTATGCTAGTTATACATTTCGCGGCTACACCCGGGCGATTGCTACATGGTCGCCGGGCGAATGATTCGCGTCAAGGTCACGTCATACACTTGGCCACGCGAATGTGTCGCCGATAACAAGCTATTTACACACTTTTCATCAAAAATGGCGGATGTGGAAGAAGTTGTTGCCGTGTCTTTAGCAGTGATGTTATTGTGGCGTGCCAATAAAGAAAAATGCAAGAAGAAACGACGACCACGGCGCTGCTGGGTAAAAAAAGTTTTCCAGCAGAGGGAGGCTCATGGATATTCAACAACGTTGCTGCCATTGCTCCAAAACGAAGAAGTCGGCATGTATAGCAAGTGAGTTTGCTACCCGTGTGTATATAGTAATTGCATAGTATTATATTTATATAGCATAATAGTATACTAATATAGATATATATAGTATATCTATAATACATAAGGAAATACTATACATTTATAGTTATGTGTATGTTTATTGTTTTATTTATAATTCTTGTGTATATGTTTATTTATTTATAATATTTATGTATATGTATATAATTATATACAAATATGTAAATATCAATAAATAAATACATAGCATAATAATCATATAGTAATTAATCAGATCAATTGATATAACAGTAAAAATTATATTTTTGTGACAGCTTTCTGCGTATGTCGCCGGACCTATTCCACGAATTGCTGCAAAAAACTGGAATGCTGATCACAAAACAGACTACAACCTTCCGTAACCCAATTCCTGCAGAAACGCGACTACAAATTACGTTGAGGTGGGTATCATTAATAAACGATAGCAAGTTAGGCAATCTCAGTTGTGAGATGCAATTGGAGGTGTGTTTCATGTGTTTGTGTATTGCTTTGCAGATTCCTAGCGACTGGTGAGGATTTCAGATCCTTGCAATACCAATTTCGTGTGGGAGAGTCAACAATTGGGAAAATCGTCCGGGAATGTTGTGGAGCAATATGGAAGGCATTAGCTCCAGAGTATTTGAAGTTTCCCCAAACACAGCACGAGTGGAGGGAGATTGAAGCCGGGTTCAGCAATAAGTGGCAGTTGCCACATTGCGTTGGTGCCATGGACGGAAAGCACGTCCGAATGCAAAAACCAAACCGAACAGAATCACAAAATTTCAATTATAAGAAATATTTCAGCAAAGTGTTGTTTGCAGTCGTAGATGCCGATTATAAATTTGTGTACGTTGACATTGGGAGTTATGGGAGTGAAGGAGATTCTGGCATTTTAACCAAATCCCAATTTAGCAAGGCCCTTTTCCAAAATAAGTTGAATTTGCCTCCGCCTTCTCTCCTACCTCATAGTGCTCTCCAATTTCCACATTTCTTCATTGGCGATCAAGCGTTTCCACTGAGGACAGATCTGTTAAGGCCATATAAGGGCAAGTCACTGAAAAATTCAAAAAAAAAATTTAATTACAGGTTATGTCGAGCACGACGGGTAGTAGAGAATGCGTTTGGCATGTTAGCAAACAGATTTCGAGTTTTTAGACATGAATTACATGCATCGGAAAAAACCAATGACAACATTGTTATGGCTGCATTAGCGCTGCACAACTTTTTATTGCACAAGAAGTGTTTGCAATATTGTCCGGCAATGTTCACAGATCATGAAACTGGGGATAATGATCACGTACCTGTTAATGGTATTTGGAGAGAAGACAGTACTCCGGTAAATGGATTGACTGATTTATGCAGGCAAGGCTCTGCCAACTCCCCAAGGCTTGCCAAACGTAATAGAGATGTGTTGGCCAATTACTTTAACACCGTCGGATCTGTACATTGGCAAGAGAGAGCCATTTTGAACGGCTATTATACTTAATATGTTTATTTGTGAATTAACTGTTTCATTTGACAGGCGAAACTTGTACCAATGTTCATATATAGACAACACAATGTAGTACAGCGCATAAAATTGAAATAAAGTTATTTGTGACTTATTACTTATTACTTATATTTGGTTATAACATTTTGCAGATGCTGAACTAATTCGAAAGTTGCCATTTCTCTTGCATCTGGTGACAACTTCAAAAGTGAGTTTCTCGCCATTAACACAAACCCCTCAATGCTGGCATCTGACTTTTCTGCTGGTCCCGTCTTAGAACGCAAAAATGCGCTTAGGTCACCTACTACGGCAGACATGTTGGCATCGGGTTCATTTGCGGACGGCTTCAAACGTTTTGGTGGATTAGCGGAGTCTGATAACGTCTGCACTGAAGTGTCTTCTGCGTCGGCATCAATGTAACACACATTCATGTCATTACCGTCGTCCACAATGACATGGTCTGTGCCCTCTTCGTCGGTGACCGTGACCATGTTGTTGATGGTACTGCAATCATTTCCTGTTATTACACATCTCGTCTATGACATTAAATTACTTAATTTGTTATGTGTTACTTACTTGGTGTTCACCATTTGGGTGGACCCAAATAACGAGTTCATCATATCCCACAAGTGCCATGTTTCAATAAAGGTGTCATTTTGAATTGCAGCCGCCCCAGTTGGTGTCTCCCGTGCTTTTTTCGGCGCATGTAGGTGTCACGCAGACCTTTCCACTTCCCCTATAACAGCTTCAACTGAAATACATGATTGTGATCATAATACTTTATGAACATAAATGATTGTGGAAAATTGTCATTATACATATTGCATTAGTATAATGTGTCATACGAATTTGTATGTAACATAATTGTATTGTACATTGTAATTCTGTATAGTAACTTATAATTGATAATAATAAATGAGAATTGACTGTGGTATATTTTAATGCATTGTAGTCAATTATAATTAATAATAATAAATGAGAATTGACTTAGAATATTTTAATGCATTGTGGTAAATCATCATTGGTTAAAACAAATGATAATGGCCACAACCATTGTCATAATTTACTGGAATAAGTTGTCAATATATACTACATTTGTAGTACATTTTCATTGCCTATGACATGTTGGTTACTTCTTAGTATTAATTATTATTCTGACAACTTATTCCAGTAATTTATGACAATGGTTGTGGCACTTTTTAATTTTCGAATTATATATGTTAGTTTTTCAGCTATTAGTTGACAATTTGACCGATTGATTTGATTATTTAGATTTTATTTGTGAACTTGTTACCTGGGCGGCCGCAATTCCTAGCAATTCTTTCCCACACTTGTTGTTTCATTTTTTCATTTTTGTAGTTGGTATGTTTTTTGTCGAACAGCTCAGGACACTGTCGCACATCCTCGACCAATATTTCAACAGCTGCATCCGACCATCGGCAGTATGCAGTAGCAGACGACGATGATGACGACGACGCCATTTTCTGATGAAAACCTTGGAAATAGCGCAGCTGTGGCGCGAAAATATAGGCGTCGCATGTACGCGAGCGCTCGAGAACCATCGAGCGACGTGTATCGGAAGTGACGTCATCTGCGCATGCGCATTGCAGTGACGCGACGCAATCGCGTGGCTGTGGCGCGAAGTGTATAACCAGCATTACGGATAAAGGTATGTTTACATCCACGCGGAAAATCGCGTCGCTCGATCGCGTCAGATGGTCGCGTCTGGACGCGACCCAAGTTGACTTTGAGTCAACTCACGCGCTTGTTCCATTTGGGCGCATCGCTCGACATGGCGCTTGGATGTAAACAAGCGGTCGCGTGGATGTAAACGTACCTTAAAGGTGCGTTTTCATGTGCGTGTAAACGCCACACGCACCAGCTTAGCGGGCAATCGGGTACGCGTGCACATGCCCGTGCAGTCGTTTTCATTGGCGGTTGATTTACAGCGACGCCATAAAACAGCGTTTTACACGCACCCTCGCGCACCAAACCGAGCCAGGTTTTCACATCAAACGCAAGCGCGTTTTTGCGATTTAACCAATCAGGATGCGCGGCTAGTGATGTCACAGAAGTAGATCGGCCAACTTCCGGTTTAGGATGCCGCCATTTTTTACATTGCTTCGTGAATCCCGATCGGAAACGATCGTTCCTAGTTAATAAAACCATCGTTGTTTGCATACAGATGCTTCCTTTCCTCGTTTTCCCCTAAAACTCGTGTACAACATGTACAGCTCCATGGTTTCTTCACTTTTAGCAACGTTTGCGTTCTTCGGCTGCTTGTAACCATGGTTACAAAATTGTTGATTGCGTGCACTTACACGCCAATGAAAACGCTCCCAATCGAGATTGTGGTAAAAGCAGGCTTGCGCAGGTGTCGCTAGAACGCTTCAGCTGGTGACTTTCAGCTGAAGCTTGTAAAACACACGCACATGAAAACGCACCTTAAGACGGCAACGCGTTGCAACAAAAGGCACCAACAAGTATGGGTGCATCAGAACATATTACATTTGTTTAGGAACACGTTGTCATCTGAAGTCGCATAGTAAAGTCGCATAGTAAAAATTTCATGACTTTTCCAGGATTTCCAAGACCATTTTAAAAATGTGCCATTACCATACACTACTAATCGCTGTTATAAACCTGTCAATTGAACATTTATCATTACCGGTACCATAAATACATTAATTAAAAAATAAATTATATTACCAAGAATATCACAGTTGAGTCAATGTAGAGACAACTTATTAGCACACCTTGATATAATGTTCTGTGGAGATTTATGAATAGACTTATATGGATTAAAATATTTGAAAGGTGTGCAACTTTTTACTGCATTATATTTGTATATAAAACCCCTTTTGCAAATTCAATATTATAGTCGAGCACTCAACTTTGCCTACACCTCAGGTAGAACCAAGGCTAGTAAAGACAAGGAGGTTAGAGTAAAGAGCCTTGGTAGAATGAATAGGGAAAGGGGGGAAAAGTGAGAAGTATTATTTCAAGATTGGTCATGTACAATTAATTCAACTTTTCAGTAGTAAAATTAAAATAGTTTCATTAATTAAAATTTTCACGTGATAAATACAAATTTCGACATTATAAATTGCTAAGCACAAATGACAAAAAATGCAAATTGTTTGGTGCAGCAAACTTGATAGATGGTATAAATTGAAGCCTGAATGAGTATTGTACCAGATAATTGCAGACAAAACAAAATATTGCTAGTGATTGAAGTACAATCTAAGCATAAGCAATAAAGTTATCCACCATATAAAAATGCACTTTAATTAAATGTCAAAAAACAAGTTCCACTTACAAGATTCAAATATAGACTATACTATACGAAATTTCAAATCTCAAATGTCTATGCCAATGTCTGAATTGGGCGAGTGGTTAGAGGAAGTATGTCGCCATTTCCATGTTGCGGCAGAGCAACCCCGGGATCGTCCGGATGCATCGGGAGCGACCGGCCCTTCATTAGAGGACCGTTTGTCCCAGGGCGTTCCCCGATAGGGGACAGTGGCTCCGAGGCAGACTAGGTGCGATGTGCAACGTTGTGTGGACGTGCTGGCACCTTTCATCAAACTGGAACTTGTACTTTTAATTTTTCCACTTGAAATTTTGCTTCAAATTTTGTTTTAGCTCGAGCAAGTTTTGGATTGCAAGCATGCTGTCGCATCATCTTGCTGAACTGCAACTAGGAAAATATTTTGTATTTGTGAAGATAAACATTCGGATTATGTTGCAGAAAAGAATAACAAGCGGTAAGATACTACTAACGCAAAAAATATTATTCCCCTACCCAAAACGCTAAGGGGCCATCCATAAATCCCGATAACAAAAAAATCGCATTTTTCACCCCGTGCCTCATTAGGGATAAATATGCGATACATTAATATTTTACGTGCCTACCCCCTAAATTTATCGGGATTTTCAAAAATAATCGTTTTCTTCTCAAACACAGCTGTGGTTTGTTTTAATTTTGTACAAAAATTATTCAAGATATTGTTTGTTTACTTTAAAGTCAAAGCATTCGCACCATTTTTAATAATTAATTACGTCATAATGCTACCCAAAAATCACCAAATCATGTCGATTGGCGTATTTTCTGACAATTATTTTTGTAATTTGTGTAAAACCTGGTTTAAAAGTCATATAGAAAGCACAGTCGTTTCTTGGAAATAATGTTTATCGATAAATTTAGAAAAATGCCTGCCACCCCATGATAAATTGTGATAAATTTTCTCATATCCTACCTGCCTATAACTTTTATCGGGATTTGTGGATGGCCCAAACTTCAACGCCGTTTTGTGAATTAACGGAAGTTATGGACTCGCATTTTGAAGAGATGCAACAGTGAGAAAGTTTTAATATATGAATTCGTTTAATATGGATTTTGGGATGCATCGAGTGCAAAACTAATTCTGATATGAACGATCAGCATTATCATCAGCAACATTTTTGCCAAGAATGTTTATCTACATATCATAAAATTATCACATTGTATTGGTATAAACCACAAAAAATTACTATTTTATAGCTTTACTATTTCAGTCCCCAACCTATGAAATATGAAAACATGTAGCCCATGGCAACAAAACCAAGTGGAGTTTTCCTATGTGCTGCGGTGCAGCATACGAGGAAGCACGTAATTATGCAACAGCCAGCAAACTCAGGCTCACGGTATTACAACTACAAGGTGTGTCGCCAGTGACAATGCTAGATTTGTTGGAGTGTTATAACGTTATTTATGTTTATGCATTAGGGTAGCAATTCAATAGTCCTCATGGTTGCCTCACGGAGAGCTAAAAAGGTTGGCTCCTATAGAAAGGCTAAATCATCGGTTCTTTCCTGACCTATATGAAGCTGCTATCTCATGGGCATAGAAGACAGGAAGATTAACTGCAGGTGGCAGGTTACAAAGAACTAACGATGTGATAATGGCTCCTATAAAGAAACTTATAAGTTGGGCCAGACAGACCATAAGAGGTGATGATCAAGTCGACTCTTTCAAAATTGATCACCTTTGTGAATTGGGAATCCTTGGGCGCGAAGATGGTGTAAGCAATACAGTGAGGAAGTGATTCTGATGACAAATCTTATACAGATATACACTAGGGACTGGATAGAATGAGTAGCCATAGTTCTCAATGAAAACTAGCCATGGGAGGTGTATAAAATACTTGCAATGTAACCACCCCTTTGTCACCCTGTATGGGGTTAGATATCATCAGCCCAGAAACTACTGACCACCTGGCAATTGACCGATTTCATGTGCATTGCTATTGGCTGAAATACAGTAGAAAAATGGCGTCCTTGTTGTGGATATCTAGGCAACAGCCAATAGGGTTGCACGATTATCCACATTATGGCCTCCATATTGGCAACAGAACACGCCTACTGAAATTGCTCAATTGAAGAAGCAAGTGTTGCAACAAAATCTCTGCTGGTATTTGTGTAAATTAGTTTTTAAAAAAAGTATGCCAGATTGGAGGTCGGTTAGCACAGAGGAACCTCCTAACTGAATTACCCCGTCAAACTTTAATTAAGGTACAATAAGACGATTTTGAAAGTTGCCCTGAAATGAAATAAGAGTTGAAAAATACAAGTGTAATAACAAAATCTCTGCCTATAAGCTTGCTATAAGTTAGTAAAAAGTTATTAGCACTTCAATTCTGACGGGGTAGTTAAGTTAGAAGGTTCGCCTTTCGTAGCTGAACTCCTACCTGATAAACCTTAAGTGCTAATAACGTTTTTTTACTAATTTCCAAAGAGACTTTGTTGCAACACTTGCTTTCTTCGTAGTTTTTCTTCGCGAATGTTCAAAACTGCGTCAGCTCACCTTTAATAAAAAAAAGACTTGGGATTGGTTAGAATCGTATATAATTTGACTGCAGTGGACAATCTAGAAAGCTAAATGTGTGTGTTTAACTCTATTTTTGATATGTTTTATGCAAATTGCAGGCCACCGTGTGTATCTTCAAGCGCAAACACGCAAAAATCTTTCCCAACCCCAAATCCAACAACTCCACATCCAGTTGAAGAAGTATTCATGGACTTCCTGGAAACAGCTGTGTCATCCGATGAAGGAGGATCCGACATCCCCGCACCCCGTTCCCTCCACGGTGACCACCAATTAAACACCTCCTCCGAATCGGGAGCGCGCGATGGAAATCGAAAAGCCACGATGCTCTTCGGACGACTTTGGCGTCGAATGATGAGACCCAGTTTGGTACTCGACCGTAAAGTTTCCAGCCTTCTGGAAGTGTCTCAGAAGACCTTCGACGTCTGCGAGAAGTCTTTGGTCGTCCAGAACAGGTTGGCGGAAACCCGATGCGCGGGTTCCTCCGACGCGGTTCCTCACGTGGACCGGTTGGCAACACTGGTAGGAGACAGGGTGACTAGATTGGAACAACGACTTCTTCACCACGGTTATGAAACTGAAAAAGTCCTGGATAGGGTCGTCGCTAAATGTGTCCCTTCCGGCAATAATAACAGGGGCACTTCGGGTACTTCGGGCAACTCCGGCACCGCCGCGCTAGACCCCGACGAGGCCCCAACTGCCACACCTACACCAGATACTTCTATAGATGCTAAAGATTGTGCTCAAATGCAACACCTATCTGGGGTTTCCGTAAGTGGAGTTTACCACGTGACCTTGCCGGGTTTTAACCGTAAGACGGAGGTCTATTGCGACCTCACTACCGATGGTGGTGGTTGGACTGTACGTGTATTTATACAGTGTACATACAGGGTCGACCCAAAAGTCTGGGCCTTAATTTATATAAATACAACGGTGGCAATTATAATAAAAACTATCACACATTTGTATAGGAAGTCACATGTGAGGAATCCGAAAATGTCATCCAGAATGACCTTGAACAGCGTCTTGAAGGTCATCGGTTCTCCATCTTTGCAACCGTTGCTCGGAACGCACATGTTCCAAATTGAAAGTTGTAGATCATGTCCCAAATAGTAAGAAAACATGTTTTTGTTTGTGAAATACGAGTAGGTATTGATGTAATTGTTATAAAACATTGAATTGAAATGTGTAAATCTTTCTAGAATGCCAGGATAATGCATGCAATTCTTGTTTATTCGAAATTAGAAAGTAACAAAATATCATTCTGTAAACATTCAAGAACACAGCATCTGCAATTCATTCCCATTCCACAACTTTTGTGACTGAAGTGTATTAAATGTTTTACAACAATAACATCATACCTACTCATATTTCACAAACAAAAACATGTTTCTTTACTATTTGGGACATGGTCTACAACTTTCAAATTGGAACATGTACATTCCGAGCAGCGGTTTCAAAGATTAAGAACCGATGACCTTCAAGACGCTGTTCAAGGTCATCTAAATGACATTTTCGGATTCCTCACAAGTGACTTCCTATCCAACTCTGAGATAGCTTTCATTCTAATTGCAACCGTTTTATTTATATAAATTAAGGCCCAGACTTTTGGTCCACCCGGTATACAGTACTACACATTGCCCGACTTCAAGAATGCATGCAGTGCCTCTTCACAGCGATAATCATGCACCTAAAGAAATAGTTCCCAGAAAAGATTGCTATACTTCGTCTTAGTCCAAGGTAGCTGAAATTGCCTCCCGCTTCTCTTGGGGTGTATACAGGGAAGCCCCGCTCAATCTTTGCTTATATATAGCTAATCGAGTTGAGCGGTTGGAAGTAATTATTACAGTGGTGTGTTTTCAAACAGTAGGATCATAGTGGAATAGTGGTATAATGGAGCCAGAGCTCTGTTAGAACAGCAATTCTTGCAAAGATGTTGAATCGATTGGATAACTGGAATTTTATAAAATTGGTATTCAATGTAATTTTGATTCTTTATCTTGCAATTACACTCGTTCCGCACTCAAGTTGATAAAAACCGATGATTGGTTGGCTGCTTCATTGGCGGCGGAGTGATACAGTGTTTCCATGTACCAGTATAGAAGTACTCTAACCTCCTTTAACCGTTAGAAACGCGAACAGTGTGACATGATGCACAGCCAACGCCCAAAATACTTGACTAGCTCATATATTCACAAAACTTCTGAACATTATTGTTTACTACAACAGGAATGGTTTTGTGTAGCTATTCATGAAATTTGAGTATCAGGAATACGGTTTGCG
>JAQIWR010002545.1:0-10914 GCA_034695945.1 Glomeris hexasticha | reverse complement strand
ACTCTCAAGGATATCGAACGGCCTCGTAAACTTCTCTAGCGGTAAACCAGGTGGCATATAAAACACACCTACAAGGGTAATCCTATCGGGACTAGAAATCTGAACCCAAACACAAAAATCATCCAACTCCAAATCAAAACGACGGACAGAGTGCAAATGACCAGGCACCGCGATAAGCACACCCCCACCACAAACATCAGCACCGGTCGTAGACTGACGATCATTACGGTACACAGAATAAGTTTGGGGAAAATAATCACAAGATGAGCATGAAGCATTTAACCACGTCTCTGTGAAACAGTACACATAACTAATAATCGACGATGCAACAAATTCAGAAACAGACACAGACTTAGTACGTAAACCATTAACATTTTGGTAGTAAATCTCTATTGGCTTAAAGACCATGTTGAGCAGCAGTAGAGATCACCTCCTGACCCACATGTTTAGCCACAACATCCTTCGGCTTCGGCTTCCAGGACACATAACGACCACGGTATTCAGAGTCAACAACCCTTTCCTCAAATAGCTTGCCGTAAAACATCTTATAGGATACCCCAACTGGCCAGAAATCAGGCGACATCAGTTTCTCCACCACTATGTCATCCACGCGCAGATGAAAAGAGGAATAGGAGTCATGTTTCGAAGTCAGCTTTTGGACGATACAGTCTTTAATACCGTCCAGACACACCACATCAGCAATCTCACGGGCAGACGTATCAGGGTGGACCCGTGAGATGAAGACAGTGCGAGAGGGTATGTAAACACGGGGCGGCGGAAGATCAACAGCAGCTCTAAACTGACTACCTTTGCGGGCACCAACCAACATCGGCTTCTGCTGCCGGGGCTTAGACTTTGCATCAGCTTTTTTCTCCTCCGGAATAGCAGAATTTATTGACTCTAAACGAGGCTGGAGACCAGAAGTAGAGGAATCCTCAGGTTGCTTCCGACGCTTGCGTGAACGCTGCGTAACCCACGCAAAAGAGCGAGTGGCATCAGACTTCACTTCATCATCTACAACCTGGTCCTGAGTGGCATCAGACTTCACTTCATCAACTCCGACCTTGTCCTGAGAAGAGCACTGTTTCATCGTCGCCACCAAAGCTACTGTCTCAACAGTGACCTGATTACCTTCTTCACAAGAAGGAGGCTCCTCAAAACCAGCAGTATAATTTGAAAATTAAAGACAAAACATCGGTGAATAGCAGCTTCACACTCCATTGCCTTCTGGTCATTCCTGCAATACAGCAAAATTAATTGTACATTATGCAAATGTGAATTACGATATGTACTGTGTTCAAATTACTGCAGTGTTTTCCGTTGTTTCTGCAGTCTTCTAAAATGCTTTTTTGTAGCACGCCTGGCGGAGCTAAACTTATTGTTGAGGGCACGGACGACGTCAAATGACTTTCACAAGTCATCCTTAGAATTATGTCTAAGGAATGCTGAAGCAATTGATCGCAAACAGCACATGCAGTATACATATATACACAGGTTGGATAAAAAGTATGTTTCTTTCATTAATAGCTTTTTACATGTGACATGTATCAAAACAGCTAGTAATGATGTGGACAAAACGAAGTCATACGTCCCCTTTCAAATGGTGCTAAAATTATCAAGCCGTGACCCTTGTTTCAAGGTCATTTGTGTTCCAACTTTTCCATCATGCAAGATTGGACACACTTTCGAATTAGGTACTTTAAGAGCGCATCCGATTTGCTTCATAAAAATTATTTAAAGTAGTTTGTTGCATCTATAAAGCATAGAGAAATTTT
The DNA here is from genome assembly GCA_034695945.1 of Glomeris hexasticha. NCBI lineage: Eukaryota > Metazoa > Arthropoda > Diplopoda > Glomerida > Glomeridae > Glomeris > Glomeris hexasticha. The sequence goes on along the minus strand of JAQIWR010002545.1, from coordinate 9,139 downwards.
TGAAATGATTAAAACTGTGCATTACAGTGAAGTGCCTCCGCATTCACTAAAGCTTATAAACGTGTACTGCTTGGTATGTGTAAAAATAAATCTGCAAGCTGTAGTTGCAACCTGTCCTATATGCTAGCTCTTAGTAAACTTAGATGTCACTTCACTGCAGTGCACAGTATTTACAGTACCTATCTCAGAGTAGCACAATGTAAACATTTCCCGTTGGTTTATACATGCACCCATCTTTCTAAAAGTAATTTTTATTGTCTCAACCAGATGCGCTCTTCATGCACCTCACTTGAAAGTGTGCCCTATACTTGCATGTTTGAAAAGTTGAACCATGGATGACCTTGAAACAAGGATGAAGGTTTGATAATATTGGCGCCATTTGAAAGGGCACATATGACTTCGTATTTGTCCTCATTATTACTTTTCTGGTATATGTCATGCGTGAAAAGCTATTCACAAAAGATTCAGACTTGTTATCCACACTATATATTTGCTCACATTAGTTTCGAAAGTTATTTGCTTGCCAAATAGAGCATTTTGGACATTTTGATCCAAAGCACCATTTCGAGCTTGCCGTCCACATGCCGACATAGTTGCCAACTCGTCAGGTGTATAAAGGGAGTCAAGGGTATATGACAGTAGTATTCCAGGTTCTCCTTTCGCTTTTAGTATAATTTTTGTTCTGTCTGAAAAAGGTAATGTTAGTAATATATTCATATTTTCAGGCAAGATTCACATATTTATGCATATAAATGCATTTAAGAATTTGAATACTTGTAAATAAAGTTTGTGAAAATACGTTAAACATATTTCTAGATTGCAATATTATATGTTAATTATCTAGCACCAATGTAATTAGAGCGAGTCATAAAAACCTTTTACCATGGCCTGCAACATTCCAGCATTACTTCTGCATGCAACCTGTCAAAATTGATTTGATCAGTCATGTGGTTAACAATGTAATTGTGCATAAATATGACTTCCCTTTGGAAAACATCCTTCATTCCCAAGCTGGTTTGCCAATCTTCTTAAAAATTCTATTTCGGAAGGTGATGCTGTGAGGAATGTGGAAAATTAAGACAATTAAATACGCATTGTTATTGTCATAAACAGTGCCATTTGCATATAAGTACGAATAATACCTTGTATGTTGTTGCCAGCAGATTTTGCAACTGCAGTATCTCGATGTTTCAGCTTGTCATGTAATGTGATATTCTCCTCACGCAAGACGGAATTTTATATTTTCAGTGCTGCATTTTCTCTTAGCAGGTCGTCAATTTCTGAAGCTATTAGGAGCAAATCAAGTTGTAGAGTTTCTGAAAAGATTGCATCTATTAATGCCTTACCTTGCAAAGAATGTAAGACTCGTTCCACCTCCAAATGGTCATTTTTTTGTTGAAGTTCTTGTAACCTCCTTTGTAATAATACATCAGTTGCTTCGCTGTTGCAGTCAGAATCGGCTTGTGTCAGAGATACAGTTTCGGAGGCTGTTGATCGGATATTACTGGAAGGTCCAGGTTGTATACGCTGGTTTTTCAATAAAATTTCCATTGACATGGCTGTGTCTGCATTTATTTTTGCCTGTTCAACTTCTTGTCTGCTTTTCTTCAGGACAGCTGATGTTTTGCTAAATAGGATAAATCTGTTAGCAACACCATTCAACATTTATGGCAAACAAATCTGATATATTTACTTAATATAACACATCACAAAATTAATTACAGTCAAATCTTGTTAATTAGACACCTGGATAATTCGTCACACTGGGATAATTCGTCACAATTTAAAAGTGTTTCCTTAGACTTGCATGCTAAAAACTCAGCTTAAACCGTTGCTTCGCATAATTCGTCTTAATACAATTTTCAGTCCAGCCAGTGACGAATTAACGAGGTTTTACTGGATGCAATTACCATGCAATTAACTAATTGTTTTAAAAAGAATATAGATCGATGATTGAGAGACATTCTATCTTTTATATTTTAAGCTAGAACCCATATGAGGAACATGTTGAGCTAGTGAATTTTACGGCAAATTATAAAAAAAAACAACTCGACAACATTTGTCATATTATTTATGCCACCAACATGTTATGCCCTTACTCATTTGCACGACGCTTTGCACGCTTGTTTGTAACGCTACCGGATTTTTTGTTTTTTTTCTGCAGGTTCTACCATAACCTTTTCGGCTCTTTCTTCCAATTCTTTAAGATTTTCTGTAAATAATTGAAAGAATTGTAAGATTATGCATGTTGAAATTCAGACTAGCCAATTCAAATCAAAAATTTCTTACGACAAATAGTTCCAGCTATGGTTTTGCCAACAGGTGGCTCGATTTAAGCCAATGTTATATGTATTATGGCAGTGTTTTTGAATGTTTTCTTCAATAAGGAATATGCTAAATTTTTAGGATATTTTTATTATCTCTATAATAATATCTAGAGCTCCACTGACCTATACCTCCATTAATCATTAAGATTGTACATAATAAAAATGGTGTTTGCTATATTTCTTTGTACACAACCTTATGATAGTGAGGTTGGTATCTCATTCAAAAATTGTGTGGTTTTTGCGTTTTAAAACCTATCTGAATTTATTTTAACTAAGGAGTGCAGATTTTATACTAAAACTTTTGTTCTGCTAGTTTACTTTTTAATGTTGGTGTGGTTACTGCCCGTTTTGCCAAATCCCATTTCGTGAAAATTTAGCCTCAACCGCAAGCATTTTAAAACGTGCAATAAATTTTGGCAAAATGTTTTCTTTTATCTGCACTCCCAATGCAAAGATTCATTTGTCCGAAACTGTTATGCATGTATTTCTGAAACAGACACCCTTATATTTCCTTTTTGAACTGGAATATAGCTTACAAGCCCAGGTGCCAAAATACTGGTTGATAATATTAATTTTTGCAATGCTGGACCACAAACATTTAAGGATTTGTATACATTTCGGGGATCATTTTACACAGATAGTTTTTAGTAAATCAATCACCAAAGAAACGAAAATGCAGATACCTAGTTAACGGGAAGTTTCGTATAAACGACAATTCACATTGTGAGCACAGATAAAATAAAAGAAATTTAGTGCACATTATAAAGTTTTGCGGAATATTGGCGAAACGGGATTTGGCGTACCGGGCAGACGGGCAGACACGATTGGCGTAAATGGCCCCTCATTATTTGAAGGTTGATTATAGGATCATCAGTTGGTGACAGGGGGTGGGGCCAGCTCATCCCCAGGCAATACAAATTTGTTTGACCTACAATTCAACTAGTATTCAAAGAGGGGTCATTTATGCCAATAGAAATGGAAAAAACAGAACTACTAGTGAAACAAAAGTTTTGTATGAAATCTACACTGCTTAGTAAAAATAATTTTGGCAGATTTAAAAAAAAACAAAAATCGGGCATTTTATGGATAAGATACCAACCTCACCTGGCTGAACAATAGCGAATGTGTAACAAGGTTTGTGGGTAGTTTCTGGTACCGTATTATAACATTGTTGTGTATAAATAAATAAACATAACACACAATATTGGCAAAACCAAGGTTGTACCATCCCTCATAAAGTTATTAATTTTATAGAAATTTGCATTGAAATACATTTTATCACCAAATGACAAATGAGAAAAATGCATTTGAGATCATAAAAAAATTGATTGAATTATTCTAGTAACAGCATATTTGATTAAAGATTCGCTTAGTGTTCCAAAAACAATTCAAAGCAAAATAAACATCTCACCAAAAAATTTGAAATTTTGTTTGGAGAATTGCCAACATTTTAAAAATTCAAAATTTCGACCTTTTGAAGGACGTTTCAGTTTTTATTATTCTTCACCTATTGAATTCTATGCAACGATAGTACTATTCACTGTTAAATTTAAGGATTTGATAAGTGTCCAAGTCTGTGAGGAATTTTACTTACTTGATATATGAATTATCCTGGCTTCGTATGCACCTGCGCCTTCACGCTCAGGCCAAGCAACCCAACTAATTTCCCCACTTCCTTTGAAGTTAACAGGTCACTTTTTTTGACAGTATGGGTGGTCTTGTCATTAATCCAGTATACTAAAGCGCTAAATTCCATGACTGGTTTAGCAACAATGACCCATGAGATTAAGGTGATAAAGCGAAGTGCAAGATAAAATATGAGCAGGAAAACGGTGATCGGTGGCGTCTGTGGCGTCTCGTAAACTTGTTGCCAAGTCATTCGTTAGTTCTTTTCGCGCCGCTCGATCTCTTCCGCTGGTAGGTTGTAGATTTGTTGGTTTCCTCGTTTTTAGTTCTAGTCTCAACCCCTTTTTTGCCTTTTTAGTTTAGGGAGGTTCTCATCTTACTAGTAGCTTACATGTTGACCATGAGTTACAGGTATGATTTGTTGATTTCCTCGAAATTTATTTTGTCACTAATGAGCTCTCAGAATTTGTATGATGTTACTTTAGCCTCCGTAGTTGGTCTCTTTTGGATGCTTTATTTTGATGCTCTTCTGGTTATTTGCAAGGTAGTTTAGATTGTTTTGGTGAATGATTTGAAAGTGTACTGCTGTCTTAGGGTTCGCAAAATCTTTTCCATGTATGAGTAGCCGAAACATGTCGCGGAAAAGTGTTTAAGAAGATTAAAAGTCTTGTGGTTAAGAGAACAAATTATTCATTGAGTGATTCTCCACAGCCCTGAAATGAACGAAATCATTCCTATAAAGTGTCACATGTTATCAACTATTGTACATATGCATGTACGATATCGATGTTAATCGATTCAGAAATCATTTGTGCAAAAATGTCAAGCGCAGGTGCAGCAAAAAAAAACGTAGAACATACATTAGACGAAAAAGACTTCATGATACCTCTTGATGATACTTATGATGCTTTACAAGACCTTTCCCGGACAACACGCTGGAGATATATGAGATCTCCAACTATTTTGCTACAGGTGGCAAATAATATTTCTCCAGGTGGGCCATCAGGAGTGCGATATACAAGATGACTAGCATCTTTGCAATGTGTGAAAACCTTTAAAAATTGTATTTGCATAATACAAATATTTTCCTATAAACATCATGGCTGCAATGTTCATTGGTTACAAACCTCATTAAATAAAACCAGTAATTTAAAATTCATGTGTACAAAAGTAAATTATAATTGTATATTTATAATACATCAGCCAGTGAAAATTAGTATAGGTATGCAGTTCACAATGAGCTAAGGAAAATTGAAAGAAACTGAACATATTGCAACTATTCTTAAATCATACATATGGGAATAGTTATAATTGATATACAATAGAACTTATTCCCACAGGTGCGGGGAACTGGCCATAGACACGCCTCTTTTTTTGCCAGGATACCTCAGAATCAACTTTAATTACTGTTGAAAACAGCGATGTCAAATAGATTTTAAATTTAAAATATAAAATAAATATGTTACAAATTCCAACAGTTAATTTTTAGAATATGTATGTATTTTTCCAAAATATTACAATCTTTCTCCAAAAAAAGAATTGCAGTTTCGTAAATAAAACATTATATTTTAAAACGATATGCACTTGCAGCAACTGGCACAACGTATAATTACATAATTCTTATTTACAAATTTATAATTAAACTAACAAATTGATACTGTATTTATTCCAACCAACTGCTTTGGAAGGGTTTGCACAAACGTGTGCAAAACGTTTAACTCCGATGCAACACATACACCACCTTCAAGGTTGCCAGGAACTCAAAGAGCTGGTAGGTCATGTTAAAATGAAACGAGTTTAAAAAGAACGTAAATGTAAATAAATTGCATTGGTCTAAAATTATTTCACAAATCACTTCAGAAATAAATAATTTTACTCCTGAACTATGCCCATAGTTTACTTTTGAACATAATGAAGTTGTATTCTACAGCCTTAGAAATGCATCCCACGAATGGCGCAGAAGATAGCAGCATCACTACAAATGATGTTGATGTACCTGCGGAAAACTGTCATGCCACAAGCATTGCATTTGAAACTGAAAGTGCTGGTGCGGTAAATACAAAGTTACCCTGGGAAAAAGATAATGTCATGAAAGACTCACATTTATTTCAACGCTCAACGGCTACTATCAACACCACGGAAAACATAAGTCCTCAGCCAGGGCTTGCAGAGACAGAAAGTGCAAGTAAGTTAATTAGCATGGGATATGCATATATGTACAACAATTTTATAAAAAGTAAAATGCCAAAGATTTAATTTATCTTCATTTCATTTGTTAGGTTCACAGGGAAGAAACGTTCATTCCAATACATCATCATTGGAATCCTCATGTCAAGCAACTCTAGGTAATGTTTTATTTTGTCCAACACACAGTGAATTTACAATTTGGGAGAATTCACAGTATAGTATTTTCTTGCTAAAATAAAAATTGAAAACGCTATTCTGGAGAAAGAAATTTAATAGATTAGGCCATAAGAAAGTCAAGCAAATGATTAAAAATTACATTATATGTGATTAATTATTCTAGGTTCAGGAAAAATTATGTTGCATTGTAGTGGATACGTACGTAACCAGTGGCACCAAGAGTGATGACACTAAATTTTTCATGTAAACCATTGGTCCAGCATTTCACATTATGGGCAGAGTTAGCTCAAATGTGCTTGCTCCACAAGGAAATGAAACTCTTTCTATGTTGCTGAAGATGTAGGATAAAGTTTTGGAGGTCCACATTGGAGGTGGTCAATGTTTACATGGCAAATTCATTTTAAAAATTAAAACTGTAGTAAAACTAGTGCTATATGTGAAAAGTAATGGGCATTCTTAATTTTTAAATCAAAGCTGTTGTAATGTGGAATGTTATTAACAAAACCTTCACCATGCACGGTTATATTATGACAAATATTACCTTATGTATGAAAGTGTTTAATGGCGATAGTGAAGGACTACTTGTTTTCAGCAAGTTTATTACAAGTTTGGCCTCATTTAAACTGTCAAACATGCTGGTCACTTCATAAAGCTGAGAGGAGCAATTCATAGTAAAGGAAACATGTTGTGGTCTTTGGGAATTTATTTATTCGATGATGAAGCATTATTGCCCATTGCATGAGTCACACCAATGAGCTCATTGGTCTGGTCATTACTGGCAATGCTAATACAGCCATATACACTGGGGGCAACATGACAAGACTTTTGCTAAAAAGTAATTTTTCCTAGTGCCAAGTAATACATTCACATATAGGGTATACTTTTTAGAAATAGCTTACGATATATGTTAAACGGTTTGTTAATTCAACAGCTTTGAATTTTTAAATGAAGATTGGGCCACTATTTTCCGAAAAACCCCACAAAATAAAATACTGTAAAACTATTACATCTACCTCAATTAGTGCACATGCATAGTCACAGAAAATATAATAAAATGAGCTAATTAACTAGTTAGGAGGGATTCAATTTCTTGAATATATATTTAGCTATACATTACAAATTTTCCCCACCTGATCATGCCTAAACATATGCCATCTTCCACATTTTACGCAACTGTCCTTTATCCTACATTTATAGGAATTACAATTCATTTGCACACCCAACTCATTCGGTGAGAACCCAGCAGCCACAAAATCAAAAGGCAAACCAATGTTTTACTTTAAAAACTGGGAAATAAATGCAAGATGAAGAGTATATTTATTATGCTATTCTAACCACTATAAGATTCCTCCAATAAAAGCTTTATTTCATTTAAAGTAGTTGAATGAAGATTATAGACAGTTTTGCAAATTGTTTGGACATACTGAATGCCTAGCAAACTCAATTTTATATATTATATTACTTTCGCATTTTATACTTGTAGAAACACGTGTTAAAGAACACCCTGAAATCTACCAATCTACAAACAATATGTCGGAAATTACAAGTTGTAGTTCACATACTAGGGCATCACAGGATGAAGATATCGTCACAGATACACCGTTGTACCCAACTGCTGACATCACACTTTTTGAGAGTGCATCTGTAATACCATCATCTGTTTGCACCATTCCCTTACGAAAGAAGCATTAGCTGATTTGCTTACGCTTGTTAAACTACACCGCCAAAACCAAATTCATGTGTAAGTTCCATTTATAAATTCCATAAAATTTTCACAGATGTCAAAGGTGTGCCGAAGCGCCATTAAAATTATTATTGTACAGTATGCAATTAGACGAAAATGCTGAAATATGTCACAGATGTAAAATGGATGTGTGAAGTAACGACGTTAAGAAGTATTTTGTGGAATTGCCAGTTGAGAATCAGTTGCGCAATATGATGGCAAGACTAGGATTTTACAACAACTTAAAGGGTTTCATGCCGAAAGGAAGCCAACATGGCATTTATTCAGATGTTCGTGGAGGAAATATGTTAAAGTCGCACTCAGCAGGTGGCACGACTTTTGCGCGTAGCAAAAGCGTGCTGAAAAAAGAGCGCCGACAAAAGCGCGTCCCCACATTCGCGCTCAAGGCTAAAGCGCGCCGATAAAAGCGCTCAGATAAAAGAGCGCCGACTAAAGCGCTTCTCCCCATTTGCGCGCATGCGTTTTGCGCGCCAACAGTTGCGCGCGGGGAAAAAGAGCGCCGATAAAAGCGCGCTGTTTTTTTAAGTGCAATCAGACAGCATAATAAATCTTTTGCCCGGTGATTTACACTCTGTACAAGTACATAGGTCTTGCAAGGTTTCATCATTGTGAAAAATAAAAACGGGTTATTTTTGACATGCAAGTGCAACTTGCTCTAGAAGTGTTAGATTTTTATTTTTTAAAATGTTTTTCTGACATTTTTACATAAGAGGAAATATTTTTGGTTAAAAATTAGTAATATCAATACTTTCCATTAATTATTTATAGTCCAATAATTGTAATACCAAGTAAGGGAGCGTGCAGTGGATTAGTGGCCCCAAACCTGTCGGTGATGGGAGGGGGCCCCTAAGGAATTGCACTAATTGATAACATCTGGGGATTTGACTGCATACACTTCAGTCTGTATATTTATTGTATAGGTATTCCCACACTGCATTTCAGAAACTAAGTTTTTAAATATGATAAAATCTAATCTATGACATATGCTAGAAAAACATTTTTAAAAATTAAAATGTGACATTTCTAGAGTAATAAGGTGCTCATACAGGTCAATTGAGAAAATATGGCAAAATCAGCG
>JAQIWR010002544.1:0-10924 GCA_034695945.1 Glomeris hexasticha | reverse complement strand
GAGTTAGTTGAGTGAAACCTTTAATGAAATTTGAAATTCTTCTTCACATGGGTGAAAACCATGAACTGAGTATACTAGGCTTAACTCGTGACCAACGTTTCATTAGTGCAGCCTCGAAAAACGATTCAATTGTGTTTTCGATTAATATTACACTTTTACTAGAAATTGAAAACAATTATGCAGATGGAAGAACATAAACGCAAACCAGTCAGTGACAATAAAACAATCTGGGGTTGGTAATCATATATCATAATGGAAACCTATTATGCTTTTTGCATACATATATGCATCATTCCACTTTTCTAAAAATAACCTCTGGGTCAAGGTTTTTCTATGTGCACGAGTGATGGCGATACTAAAAGCTCAGCAAAATGAATAACAGCGGGCAAACCGTTAATAATTAAAATATAATTTATAAAGTGGTAATCATCATTTCATTAAACGCGAAAACACTGAAAACTTTTGCTTGCTGTTACATATATCTATTTACTTCATTTCGTAATGGAAGCTGAACTACATGCCATATCCTACGTTACCTTAAAAATTGATTGTGACCGTATTATTTCACTCTTTGTAAATACTCTAGTAATATAGCATTTGAGGTAATAGCAGACCAGCAAGCGTGACAAAAGCGTAGTTTAATACAAGTAGCTATACTAGTTATCTCTGATCAATGCTGTTCTTTACACGATTCTGAAAGCAATGAATAAACATGAATGTTGCCTTTCATCGACCATGAGTTTTTGGCTGGTTTGGGAAAGAAAATAATGGTGGATATCGATTTCCCACGATATCATATCGTAGAATAGTATTCAACATATCAACATGATAAAATTATAACATCATTTCACAACAAATTGTACAAATTATTATTACAATGCTTATCACTATTCCCGGAACCAACTTCTTAAAATATGTTATATGGATTATAATCTATCAAGTGCACAGTTTTTTTTTAAAGAAATCAAACAAAATGTTCAGATGAAATGTTCCAACCAGACAGAATTCCCAACTGGTGCAAATACAACCTCGAACCCGACATAACATTTTGATAAAACTGAGCAATTTGCAAAATCACACTCTTAATTGATGCAGTCTTGCATTGTTCTGCACAGTTTTCATTATTTATGAAATTTTATTTTCAAAGGAATAATGACAGATATTTAGCCCGTTTTTGTAAGATATTTCGCAGTACAACCAATACACTTCTTTTTCAGTTTTTTTCTCTCTCGGAATTGTTTTATTTGAACCAAGTCTATTAATACAATACAACATGGGCGAAACATTTGGAAGAGTTCAAAACAAAATGTCAAGTTTAAGGGCGGTTTAGCGTGTTGAATGGCGTCTGACACCTCGCAATCGCATTTCTCTTTAGCCAAACTGGAAAACAAAACCCGACAACTTATCGCCGGAGCTCGCTTGTCACCATTTATCATTTGTGTCATCGGCAAGCGAGTGTTTTCTTTCGCAGTGTCATCAGTTTAACGCTCCTCTAAAGAATGCCCCTGTGCTACAGCACTAGAAAACCGAGGATTGGGAGGATGTTGCAACTTTCAATATCTCGTTCGTTGAAAAGTATATGCTAACGAGCCAATATAAGCCTCTTATCTCCAAGGGAATTATTTAAAACGTCCACGTTCAGATAAATCTTGGGTTGTGTGCTATAGTACCATGTATACCTGGCGATATGTTACAAAAGAAGTTTGCTTGACAGTCGCAATAAAAGTGAAAGCTTCGCTCGCAAATCTAGCTTGCCCACAGCTTCAACAAAAATCATCGATTTTATCTGTTGCAGTGATATAAAGCACTGCCTAAATCCCCATTCTTAAAAGGTGGATTCATATGCCCAAAATTTATAGAAAGATCTATACACAGTATAATGAAATCCCTTGAAAATTATCGATTTTGCAAGCAGTACGTACTACACGATACAGCCCAAATTCAGTAGCAAAATTATTTTGCCAAGATTCGATTGAATTAAAATCTAAACAAAATGAATTTTATAATTTCAGGAGAATTCACTAATGGCCATGCATCATTTTAAGTGTTAGGAAACTTGTGTGGTGTACCATCAAATATATGGGTACTGCATAGAGAAAGGGCCAATTGAACGCAAATTTAAATATAAAGCAGTCGAGCTTAAAACTATAAGGACACCCCAACCTAAAATGAATATAAAAATATATGTTGTTCATCTCGTGATAATGCTAAATTCTAATTCAATATAGTAATTAAATGAGAACTGCTAACTATCGCAAAATTGCTGTTATTTTAAACTGCGAACAACTATAGTTTTGTATGGGGAACAACATATAGTGCTATGTTATCCTATTTTAGAGTGAACTGTCCCTTTTAATTATTTCTGAATAAGACATCACTATTGTACTCATATCTTGATTTAAAACCATATCATTAATTACCTCATCACTCAGTTTTCTATGTTCAATACATTATACGCATGTATATATGGCCTGCGTCATAAAATTAAGGTGCTGTGTTCCATCCACCATGTCACAGCCTGTGTGCTTTGAAAACTTAGCCTGGACCTCGTCAACAGAAGTCGCCTTCTTGAGACTAATTAGGGCTAAACAGATTTGTTTCATTTGAGATAAAAAAAAACACGAAAAAGCTAGTGATTTGCTGCACTTTTTGCACGATTTTGTCATTCTCTTTCTGGCCCATCTAAGCAAAGTGTCTTGTTGGATAAAGGCAACAATTGGTACTAGTGGTCTAGCTCTTAACACAAGAAGCAAATTCAATATCGGTTACCAGATTGAGTTCAGTAACCGTCGAAAACAGTAATTGATAAAAGCACTTGCATCAGGTCTTTGGTCTTTATAGGAAACCTGGGTGAGATCGGAACGTTGTATAGCAAGAGTAACACTAATAGCATTACATTCCTTCCAAGAGGACCACGTGTCATAGGTGCTAGGAATTGGAGTGCACTTTGCCATCGTTCACAGATCGATCTCCTACTCTCCTACTGTGCAATACAACATAGGTGTACACAATATACACCTTCTTTACCAAAACCACCTATATCAGCAATGCCATAGCATCTCCATATTATCGCAAACATTTGGCAGCAACTCTACACACTGAAAGCCTTTCCATTTCGATTCTGTGCCATATTAAAATTGCAAAACGGTGTTTCACTCAAGTGTAAAGTACACTGAACCGATAAAGAGAAACACGTAACGTTTTAGAGATGAGTGCAGTTTCCCATTACACGTAACAGCATCTGCATTTCATGTTTTATATGCAACAACATATTCGTGTGTAAATAATACATTAGGTATTCAAAAGTATGAAATAGCATAAGAACATTCTGTCTCTACCTCAGATTTCGTCTCAAGTGGGATAATGTTTTATGCCACTGCAATAAAATGAAACTTATATTTAGTACCTATTCAATTTTTACCAGATCGGATCTATAGCAAAGATTATGGCATCGAACTGCTCGCTTTACATATTCATGTAGCAATTACATAACGGGCGTCACAAGATTTGATGGCAACTCAGATTCCGATACTGTTCAAATTGCTAATTAGTACATGCTGAAAAAACTCCCATTTCAGATAAAAATCGCGCATCACGGCGGCATTTTATGATTACATTTGCGACAATAAATTATTGGAGTTACGAAGTTATGTTAATAATTTTTCAGAGCAAAAGCAAATGCTGGATTAAATATAAAACAGATTGCGTCGGATGTTTAACAATCAGAAATTCAGTGCATATATTTAGATGAATTGTTCTTCAAATCAATAAAATTAATGGATATGAATAAGAACGACGAAAAGGGCAAACAATTTTGATGAACGCATTAATTTCATTTAAATTATTGTTGCCAATGCAGCAGGCAAAATGGCTTCACAGACACCCATTTGATATATTCAGTGGGAGAAGAATAGAATATATTGTACTTGTCAATATATTCCAGATTTTTTGACATACATACGTACAGGCCTGTCCTCAACGGCTCATTTGCATATGAATATTGTAGTGTGCCATGTGTGAAGAGGAAGCAACTGACAAACGGAAAAACGGCATCAATCAAGTGAATCTTCCCAAATATAAAAGATGTGCATAAATATGGCGATATAATGTACGTAGCAATACTGCGCTATGTTGTCAGACTGACTCCGGATTCGGTTAAAAATGAAAAAGAGGGCCAAAAATGAAAAGCAGGAAACTTGGGAGAAGAGGGGGAAAAGCAGTTCCTTTGCACAACGTGTTTTGAGTTTCCGGGTTTATATGAATGGAATTATACAGTATAAGCAAAATGCCAGTTGGTCTTCTTTATATTTATAACGCTGCAAAAACTCTTATCATATACTGTAAAGCAGAAGTGAAACCTTACACTAGTAAACTATCGAACAAGATTAAGGATATGGTGTAGTATGATCATAGGGAATGAACAGGTCACCTACTCATAGTTCACAAACAACTTTCAAATTAGAACATGTGCATTGCGAGCAGTGGTTTCAAATATCAAGCACCAATGACCTTCAAGACGCTGTTCAAGATCATTCTAAATGACATTTACTGATTCCTAGCATGTGACTTCCAGATAAAAGTGGCTTTCTTTTTGCCGCACTCGCAATGCTTTGGTAATAATTCTTATAGTTGCCTTATGCTGTACATAGAGGGAAAACAGCAACTCCATCCCTGTAAAGTTTTTAGCCCTCAAGGCGCTTGTTAAAATTATTTCAATAATTGGTTATTTCGTGCATTTCCTCTTTCTCATTTTACACATACAATATACAACCAGCATTGAATATCTATGCAAAACAAGATGCCTTGGAGTATCTACGGTTCCATTGGTTGTCTGAAATTAGTATTAATTATCAAATACGAGGTAAAATGGAACTCTGAAACAGGATTTTTCATATATTTGTCAAATATATAACTTCAATTGTGTATCTATGCAAACGTACGTATGTCCTGAAAGCCTTATACTGTACTTTCATATTTTTAAAGAAAAATCTGTATTTAATTGAGTGCATCTATTTTAAGTTACTGGGTGTGTATTGCCTGCAAAACTTGTCTACAGATATTCGATATACAATTTTCATTGTATATAATTTCTGTACTAAATATGTATAATGTCGAATTAATTTCATGTAAATAATTGTTTTCTCCAATAATTTGATATTAAATTGCAAACAAAATGGATACTGTCACCAGTATTTGTGCTTCTCCATTAAAGCCCTTTGAGCTTATCTAGGATCTTAATGGTTCTCTCTCAAGGGTATACCCTTATATCTCATTTTGGTGCCAAATAGGTACCTATATAAATTAAATAATGTAATGTACGCTGTCCATCACTCTTGTGACTGCAGTAAATGTTGGACGTTCAGTTGTTTCACTAATTAAGACTTACGAAAATGCGTTTTAATTTAATTTGCAATTACAATATTCCTTTTGTTTGCTGTGATCTGTTATCAAGTGTCTTCATCTGCACTTCCAAATTCAGGTCGGTGTACAACTGTTTTTCTATTCAGAAATGCACACCGCTTTGAAAATGTACTGTTGTACTTGTAATTTTTTTAAATATATATACTAAATCTTGCAATAGTGAAGTCAGAAATGCTGAATATGAAATGGGCATGCAACGAAAAAACATTAAAATTCAAAGTGGCAGCTTCAAGTTTCGAATCACTTCCTATAAAAGTGCTCGTTGCCAACAGAAACACAATTTGAATTTGCAGCTAAGAGCCGTTCAGACCAAGCGTGAAAAATAAATGTGGGAAAAATGGTGAATTTCGAATCTCTATCGTGATGTTCCGCTTCGACGTCAAAATCCCATTTCACACTTCGTTATAAATTTCCAATATCCAATGAAAGTAGCAATAAATGGATGCTCCAGTGCACATTTTTTGCTATTATAAAGTTGAACGTCTTACTACAGTATATACAAAAAGGTATGAAAGTCAATTTGGATAGTTCAATTTTTGAGATCTGTGGACAAAAATAAGAGATGCTTCAAAGGTGCAGAATTTCTCCGTTAAAACCTTTGGTTAAAATTACCACAATTTATTTAAAATGTAAATGAATTCCTCTGATTTCTGACACCTTCTACAACAAATCTGCATTGTTTATTCTTTAAAAAATTAATAGTAGTCTTTCTTTCCACGACTATTAATTGGGTAAATCCGAATAAATTCGACGATTTCTTGTGAGGAATAAAGGAGCTTATTTTTAATTTAAAGGTGAACTAACACGGTTTTGTAAGGTACCTTGGAACTTATCTACACAGTATGCAATTATGGATAAAGAAATTTTTAAGTGTCGGAAAATTAGTGTCGAAGTTTTGACACTTGAGGCCTCAAAACGTCTAACTTTCAGCTGAAATAACTTTTAAAACTAATTTCCATCGATTTTGTTTCAAAACTTCCTTTATTCATGGTTTTACTTTGTGTAAGTTTCAGGGTTCCTTGCAAATTAAACCGTGTCAGGCCACCTTTCACAAGTTTTTTGCACTAAATTATCTGCATCATAAGAGCCACCCGTCAAAAATAAAATGTGAAATAAGAAAGTAAATAGAGTATGTCTATGCACCATGGGAGGAACATAGTGCATTCCATATTTGAGGCAAAAAATTAACCTATACACGCCACAAACTTGGGATTTAGTGGTGTTGAAGTCAGAGCACTTACCAGAATGCAGGTTATATATGCATTGCGTGCAACAGAGCATTCATTATTATATGGTTTTAATTGCTTTCCATGTAACAAGCTAATTTTTCCCTCACTATTATTTATGAAGTGAACGCAGCTTGCATTTATTTCTCGTTTTCTGCAGTTATTTTCAAATAAAAACAAGAGACCAATATTATTGCGCAATTCAGCCATTATATAACTGTTGTCCATTACAGAACATGCTCGCACATTCACCAATTAATTCACCCATAATGCTAGAATAATAACTAAAAAGTAATTTGCAGCGGACTATTTAATCATTCAGTGTGTCATTTGTGTAAGCTGCAACATGAAAGTGAAACATCTACTTTAGTGAGACAATACTATGTGCAAAGCATTCTTATAGTCAAATGGGTACATGTCGTCAATAGAACATTTATTTGGAAGTGTTTTTTAGCGAATGAAGAATTGTAATGTCTGCTTTAATGAAAACTCTGTAGGAACAGGTGTTGATAAATGTGGTAACAGCATTCTGCAACAAATATATTCCAAGCCATGATATTAAAATAATTGTCAGCTGACAAATTGGTTGATTTGTTTTACAAACCGATTGTTGTCTAAAAGTAATCATTGTTTTTATTGAATGCGAGGTTTAATTAATAGTGACACCTTGTAGTAGGCCTACCATCAGCCATTCATCAGATTCAGGAAGAAATCGATCGCAACAAAACAAAAATGATGGAATTTCTCAGGCACGAAAATGGCGTTTTTTTTTCATGTAGCTACTAGAAAAAGTTAGGGAAAAGCCTAAAGTAAACGGGCTATTGATGTAACGACTCGTTGACTCTACTGGGCGCTCTTTCTCTGTCACTTTCTTTCTCTTTTTGGCTTCTTTTCTCCGTTTATCTTCGCTGACAGCTTCGGCTTCACTAGGTACACTCTTCGCAAATCGTCCAAGCAACAATGTATATCTATTTCTAGCATTTTCTCACATTATCCTTTGCTGCAATACCACAAAAACAAATAATTTTCACATTACTACCGATCGATCTCAAGATTAGCTACCATCTTCCTATAGGTATTCCAGCTCAATAGAGGTCTACTTACACCAGACAACGGATGGAATTTTCATTGCTTAACATTCCAAACATTCCGACTATATGGAAATTAATAAGCTAATAAGGAGCACGATGGACTATACAAACAGTCCATATCATCTTCAAATTGTCTTCAATATCGAATTTCTCAAATAAATAGAAGAGGAGCACATACTAGTACAGCACTTGCCGCTTTCAGCTAGTCATTAAATTTCGCACCGTCCCTTTTCTAATCATGGGCAACTCACTAAAAGGATCTTTCAAATGAGAGACAGTAATCTGCCATCACATTTGTGGCTGTGGCATGGAATGATAGAATTGCGAGTGAAACAGAAAACTATACCGTGAAAGGAATTGACGTATTGACTACAAGATCTACACTGACAACAAAATTGTTTTGGAGGAAATAACGCTTGCAACTGTGTTATACGCTTGTATATACATGAATTCTTGTCACCAAAATAACAACTCCTTGGGATCAGGGCTGCTGCATGCATGTGTTCCTTTTTTATGCCTAATTATTTCTTATTTCATTCAATAATGTTTTGGTGGAAAGTTACACCTATAATAATAAATACAATGAAGCATAAAGTTGAAGATCTCGATGACAAAGAGCATTAATTCACTCAGATCAGTTGGATTGCAACTTCTTAATAACACTTTCAGAGCACATAATGTGCTCTGAAGAGGCTTTCATATGCAGTTGTTCATTTCATACTGCCTAATGAAACATATTTTATATTAAATCTTAACTTTCACAATGGTGGGAAATTACCAAAAAACCCGAAAACAGAAGACATCACTTGAGTTTTGAAACTGATTGTTTGAGAAGATATACATTATTCTTGCTCCCTAACTATAGAGTACTTAGGATGAACATCAAAACCAATTTCATTCATTTTATTCTGCCAGAATACACTAGGACAATTTTGTGGTGGAAACAGCCATTTGGAAACAAGTGACCATGTTTTACACACACTTCATTCCCCACACGTCTACACTATAACACTCTTTGGCAGACTCGCAACAAATCAGTAGACCATGGCAGGCAAGATTCCCCTTGTAGCATCTGATTAATTACCATCTCTTTCTAAAATTGAGCGGCTAAGGCCGTCCGACATACTGGTATTGCGAATTTAAAAAAAATAAAATAAGAAGACTGTAAATATTGCGTGGCTAATATATCTAACACGCAATTAAATTAATTTTTAAAAAATAGACTTCTGTTAGATTGTAGTCACTGAAATCAATAGTATAGATTTTTCAAAATGAATAAATGGAAAAAGGAGGCCTCACAACACATTAATTGCTTTTCAAAGGAACTATGTATTTGAAAATGTGGACACGCATCAAGATCTACTTATCATGAATTTGTATTCCACATTCAAGAGACTTCCTGAAGACCACAAACAATGTTATCTTTCTCCCAGAAATCACCCTGATTCACAAAGATCACATTCCTGCACTAACATTTACCAAACAGGGAATAGGCAACTGAGCAGTAGGTCTTATCTTGGTTACTTAATATCCTTGGTTCTGGAAAACGAAGACAGAGATGCCCTTACCATAAATGAAGTGCAGTTGAACATAGCATTAAAATACAAGGTTTAATTTGTATAATGACTCACTGTCTCTAAAAACAAAGTGAACTGTCGTTAAAGATCTTCTTCCCCCCCCCCCCCCATCCTCCCCCGCAATCCCCTCCCCATGGCGTCCTGATTTAGGTTTCACTTAACTGAACTAGGTTTGTAGCATAGTTGGTGGCCAATTAGTTTGGTTTTAGTGACGACGTGCACTCGGTTAAAAACAGGTAATTGCCATTGCGAACGCCATTAGTGGTCCGTACTATAAAAGCCCTTAATCTGCGTCGTATAATGCTTTTTCGTGGTAGATAATTGTCGCATGCGACATAACTTCAACATGCAGACATCTCTGGCGTGCATATATAATTGGGTCTATCTCGGCTGGGTTATTAGGCGAGCTAATGATATGCGTGAGACTATAGGCAAGACTTTGCAGTGCTCATCTCCCACGGTCATCGTGGCAATCAAGTCGCAGGAGTGGAGACAGAAAGCAAAAGCCTGAATCGATGATAGCGAGGAAGGACATTGAGCTAGCTAGGACACAAAAGATACTACTATAGTCGATTTGATCGCGCTTCATGATCCTCGTCGTAATTACAAGTTGCCAGATCTTCTTACTGCCAGTGTCAAGTGTTTATTGACGGCTACCCAGATGGCCTTTCGCCTTTATTGCCTATCACAAGTAATATCCCTATCCTCCTTTCCAAAACCAACCAACCAACCAACCAACCAACCAAACAACACAAAAGGATAATTGAGCAACATTCTCAAAATACATGATTCGTAGACTAAACTCCTTCCCTTTCTCAGCTTAGATATATTATAGAGTATGTGATGTGACAATAACATGTCTTAGTATAGGTGGCAACATGAAATACTGCTAGCGAATCTTCATCCTTCTATAAAGTGGCATTATGACATAATTTATACCTTGCAGTTTGTGTAATAAATTTGCTGTAAATTAATATCACCATTCACTAATGCATACAGATGCATAGCAACAGTATGATGTCTACTATATATGTTTGCCTTAAATAACATGACGTCATTTATTTCGAGGTTCATGGTCAATAGTTGGTTATAAAGAGCATGTTAATTCAATATACAGTATGTATTTCATTTGCATTTCTATTCGTTGCATATCCGTGAATAACATTGTGCCCCAGTTATTGTCTAATAAAATTATCTGCATTATAACAAAAAGAAACAAGATAGCAGTTAGTATAGGATGAGTTTTGCAGTTTTATTTTCCAAATTTGCTTATGCTGTTGACTTCCAAAAACGCCAAGAAATGCTGGCTGATGTTTGATAACTCTTGATTTGTGAGATATGCCTGCGTATATATAGCACTGTTTTATTTAGAAAGTTACCTAGAAACACAGCAACAAATAACAAAATTTGGCATGACATTTCAGGAAACCCAACTTCTTGAAGTCAAATTTTCACTCCAAAAGTAAACTCGATTTTGCCCTATTCCCTTCCAGTGCATTATTAACCTTGCCAAGCCTGTATTTTATACACCGTGAACCAAAAGTATCGCCTGATTGGAAATAGCTGCGAAAATAGTGATTGCAGGTGGATGATGGCCATGAACAAAGTT
>JAQIWR010002543.1:0-10925 GCA_034695945.1 Glomeris hexasticha | reverse complement strand
CCTCGAATAAGCGCCCAGAAAATAAGGTCACGAAATAATTAGCCGCCGAGGCTGCTAATCGAGGCGATACGGTATATATAAATAAAATGTACATCCGACAACAAAATTTTCATATCCGCAACTTGGAAAATGCCATTTGTAAAAGTCATTATACCGT
The DNA here is from genome assembly GCA_034695945.1 of Glomeris hexasticha. Taxonomy (NCBI): domain Eukaryota; kingdom Metazoa; phylum Arthropoda; class Diplopoda; order Glomerida; family Glomeridae; genus Glomeris; species Glomeris hexasticha. Next base: position 10,768 of record JAQIWR010002543.1, on the reverse strand, counting down.
AATTACACTCTCAAATCATTATTACACCAACAGCACCAACAGTTTCACTTTTCCACACTGGATAATATTACTTTCCCACCGGAGATTCTATCTGAAATTCTTAACATGGTCTATTCAAGCTTAACATACAACTTTAAAAATGATTAGTACGTATTTCCAAAATGATCAAGTGGATAAAAACATTTCATGCATTTGTTTTGAAAAATAAGCCAATAAATTAGCACAGTGTCTGAATATCAGAAAATAACTGTACAATACCACGTTACTAGAATTTTAACACACAATTGTAGCACAGCCTCGAAAACATGGCGTCTATTCATATTACATTACTGATAATCCTGATAGTCATTATATTAGAATATGGTCCTTTTATTCCTGATGGAGACCTCATAATTTTCATGTATATATTCATTATAAATTGTTGTCCTTTTTTTAATGGCAATACAATTTACCAAGTACATGATCGAGGCTATGTTCTGAAAAGTGCCATAAACAGCTGCATTATTACAGGTACTATTCTACCTGAAAGTTTAAACTATCATGTATGTGTTGTACAATTCCTTTTGTACTTTTAGATCACTTTTAAATTACCGTAACATCATTTCATCTCGAAAACAGCCCACATTTAAAATTCAAAACTCTAAAAAAAGCAAAACATGATTCCATTTTGAAACACGACTCTACATTTTTGATACTTAATAAAATAATTGAAACCAAAAATCACATTGCCATTATTAACTCAGTTTGCCCCTTATCTTTTGCTGCAAATATATATACATGCAATTATACTTGCAATGTGTTCATATTTCAGTTACCCGGTTAATTTGTTTCCTTCTCTCTTATCACTTATATTCACCGGGTTCATGTGAGATCACAAACATTACTCAGCTGATCATCGACTGACGATAATTTCACAGCATGGGCTTAAACAACTAACTTCACTCCTTACACGCACTCGTACTTACACGCGAAACAACGAACCATTGCGTTCCTCCAAATTTAAATCCGCACACTTTCCTTGCGTGCCAGATTACAACGCTAAAATAATTTACCGTTATTACTGATGATGGACCTAGTATATGAACCTATAAGCAGATGAAGTGCTACGAGTTAAGGGCACGGTTTCAAATCGCTCCTCCGCCGAAGAATCCTCACGGTCATCCAACGATGTCCGTCTGTTCCAACCAAAAAGAAATAAATTGTTAGAATAGAAACAAACGCGCACATTCGACATTGAAGTAAACCAGGGTGTCTGACCGGTACCTTTACGGACGTAGACCATCATCAGACGGCCGCGAGGCACGTCTGCAACTTGCGTACCGTGTCAACGTCTAACGTGCACAGATCGAAATCGAAAGTGGTACTGGTCACTTTGTACAGGCCGGTCTCTTCGATCACGTTGACTATCTGCTGAAGCCGGGTTCGATCCCTGAGTGCCGAGATCCTCGTCTGCAGTTCCTTAAGTTCCTCGATGCACTCTTCCGTCACTCCCGACGGCAGCTCCGTAACCGTCGTCTTCGTCTTACTTTTCGGCGTCGTCGTCGGCGGGTGGTCACCCGAAGCCGACGAACACGACGAAGACGAAGATGACTTGTGTACTTTCCCTCCGCTAGACTTCTCCCTATCCCTATCCCTAACCTTCTTTTCCTTCCGGTGTACGTTAGACCGGTGTTTTACTGTCGGTTCGCAAGGGATCACAGTCGACGGCGGCGGCATCGAAGAAACACGTGGCGGAGTTGGCGGAGGAAGGATCGGTTGGTGCGGTGCCTGAGGAGGAGGAGGAGGAGGAGGTGGGGGTGGAGGCGGGTTAGAGTTTTCTTTAAGCCTCTGGAAAATAGTCGGTTGTTGTTGCGGTTGCGGTTGCGATGGTGGATGAGGCGTTGAGGATTCGGAACCGGTTGAGAAAGGCGAAAGGACGCGGTCGATGTCGTCGTCGTCATCCATCTCGGCCATCATACGTTGCAACGGTCCTTTAGATCCATCGTGGTGCAACATGGATGACATGCTGATGCTCGAACCGGGAGAACAGTCACCAGGTTCGTTGTCCTCCGGAGCAGTCAGGCTGTTGGTGGATGGTGAAGGGGTTCTTTGGAGGGGAGGCGCGGGCAGTTGTTGCGGTGGAGGAAGCGGTGCCGGTGCAGGTGCCGGAGCCGGAGCAGGGGCAGGAGGAGGAGGATGTTGAGGTTTCCGCTTCTTGCCCTTGTTGGGACGTGATGTCGTCGTGGTCAACGCCGGAGCTGAATTCACAACAGGACTAGATTCTGTTCAACAAAAATTGACGAAATCAAGTTACAATTTATATTTTTCACATTACGAGACTTATACTGTGTACCAGTATAATCAAATCACCTCTCTTCACTTCTTCCTTCTTGACAGTCAACTTCCCGGTAGCCACAACCGGTCTATCGGCAGAATGTTTCTTCTCGCCGGCTTCCAACTTCTTGGCAACTCGGGGTTTGTCTTCATCCGCCATCGTCTTGTGCCTCGCTTTCTTCTCTTTCTCCTTCTCCTTCTCCTTGTCTTTCTCTTTCTCCTTCACCTTCTCTTTCTTGATTTTCACCTTTTCATCTTTGACCACCGTCTTCTCCTTCACCACTTTCTCACTCTTAACTTTGTTCTGATTCGAACTGGTCGACGACGTGCTCCTCTTCCTCTTCTTAACCACTCCACCAACCGCACCGGCGACGTCACCTTCGCCGACGTGCGCGTTGATCACCGCCGGCGAGGGTGACCGTTTCATCTTCGTCCTCGCCACGTCTTTTCCCGGCACCATCAACTGATGCCCTGGTTTAGCCTCTTTCACATTGTTCTTTGTATCCTTGGCAACCGGTTGTTGCAACTGAACGCCGGTTGTCGTTGTCGTACACGACGGTTGTACCGGTTGGGATAGTTTCGGTGTCTTTGACGCAGCTTTCTGATGGTGCCCATCCTTAAATCCCAACCAACCAAAATTATAATTTCCATCTAAGTTCACGATGGTGCAACTATTATATATATAATATAGACAAATTGTTACCTTTAACCTCTGCGAATCCGGCGAAGGTTTGCCGGTCTTTATCGGTTGTCCGAAAAGGGCTACGAAACTCTGAGGAGGACCCGCAGATTGAGCAATAGCTGCCCTATTACCTTCCTATAAAGAAAATCATCCGTAAGTATTTATTCATAGGTATTTAACATCCATTTACATATGTAAAAAATACAGCGGAGAGATAGTTTTAAGCAAAAATTACAATTTAAGAGCAATTTTCGAGTTTAAAAACAACAAAGTCACCTTGCTAGGTATGGTTGGTCTAATATTCTTCGCTGGAACGACATCAACAGGTGGGACTTTAGGTTTGTTGCTTGATGACGATGATGAGGTTGTATGCGTGAACGTTTCCGAGTGCAGACTTGATGGCCTGTGCGAAGACTGGTTGATGACAGACCCGGTTCCATCGGATGCACCGATCTTAATGGTAACAAAATATAGAAATAAATAAATATAACATATAGTACTTTAAACATGTTCACATATTTTTAAACATTTATATACATACCACGTTTGATTTGCATTTGTTATGATTACCGCGCGTACAACTAAATCCGTAACTTTTGAATACCTTTATTGAATATTTCCCAAAATAGATTTTGTTTGTTGTCAATCATTTATTACATGTGCTCCTTATTTTTTAGTGCCAACCGGTGTACAATAATTAGCACATGCAATGATTTAGAGCAATTTCTGCAACTGGATATTGTGCAAAATTGGGAGGGAAAAAAAGAAAGAAAGGAAACAATTGGAGCTGAACGAGAACAGCAATTACAAGACAAAAACCATGAATGGCTTATATTTTTTACCCTAAATTACAAATTATCCTTAAATTCGCTGAGAAATTTCCCTCAAGAGTTGAACAAACTTACGCATCGGTAACTTTGCGCTAACCTCCTAATTTACACACTTAAACCAAATCCTATAAAATGCCTATAACTTCAAATAATTATCTCATACATCAGCTTTTTAATTGCGAACAATAATTCTTAATAAATTTCCAGATAATGTTCTTCTTACTTTTTATCTGTTTCATTATAAAGATAAAAGTAATATTGCACTCAGCTGTACAGTGTAAAGTTGATTTTGCAACTAAATGCTAAATTCCCTCCTATAATTTTAAATACATATAAATCATGTTATTAAGTACGTATTGGATTAATAAAATAGAAATTAATACAAATTTGTATATTATCCCCACTAATTGTATTTTAAAAATGCAAATTGTACTACATAATTATTCCTGAAAATGTACAAAAAAGTCTACATTTGAAAAGAAAAGGAGGGAAAATGGGTTACATCGATTCTAAAAGATACCGTTCAACATAATTGAAAAACATTTTTTCCTCTTGTTTTGAATTGCAGGAGGAGACAGAAGCAAAAGTGCAACTATCAAAAAAACCCTTCACGAAGCTGGTTTCAAATAAATGCTGTTTTAGAGAGAAGTACCTGAGGGTGGGTGATGCAACAAAAAGAACAAAAATGCAGCTAAACAAGATGGCCGCCGCCGAAGAAGGGGAAAAAAATGTCTACAAATCTTATAAAGAGTTTTGCAATGAGGTTTTGCACTTTTACCACACCCATTGCATTCGCCATTGGCATTTTGGCCAAACAGTCACTGACCCAACCTAGTTCCTGTTCAAATTTACCAACCTGGTCCTAAACTGACTAAAACACAGTCACGGTTGCCATATTTATTCACTTTATTCAGGACCTAATTACACCAATACCGGTTTTTCAAAATCAACTAGTACTATTATAACCAAAAGGGGTTAAGAGAAAAAAGAAAAGAAACAAAAACATACCTACCAACAAATTATCATCTTTTCCCTTCATGCAACTCTTTTCCATTATGTCTACTGTGTAATTTCCAAGCAGTATGAAATACAACTTCTCTTAATTTCCCACAATTAAAAGTACCGGTACTTCAAATTACAAAAATTATGTCGATAATAAAATAATAAAATGGCAACACCATCAGGTGGGAAATTTAATTAACAGGAATATGACATAATAAGATCATTAGATAATATTATTACACACCAGCTGATAAATAAAAACGACATTTTAAATTAATATATACTCAACAGGGAAACACTAGGAAAAAATAGGATTATGTTGCAGTAATAAAACAGCATCAAGTTTTTAATTTGCTGGTTTCCCATGATATCAAAATTATTTCCTGAGTTTTACCAATTTATGTAAACATGTTCAACAAGGTTAAAAAATTGGTGAAATAATTATTACAGAAACACTTTCTGTATTCTCCTAAATTGATTCTGCTAAATTCCACTATATTACATTTTTTAATGTTCAATTTATCTCATTTTTGGGGGGTCAATATTTAGTTTCATAAAGAGTATCAACTAAATACATAATGCAATTATAAATATTTAATTTAACTTTCTTTACATGTTAAAAGTTTAAAATAATTATGTTTCTGTTTAATTTTCTTGCTACCAAATAAATACACTGCACATAAAAGTAAATTTTACTTTTACCAAATTTTATAATAAAAAAAATTAATTAAAATTCAAAATAAAGCAATCATTTCTCATTTAATAAACTGTGTCTGCTACAGTTGTTTATAAATTTTCTGTTTTAAATTTTAAGCAATGAAAAACAAAAAAAGCAAACGAAATAAATAATGTATTCCTTTGTAAAACAAAAAACAAAAAGCGATTAATCATTTCTCATTTTTCAAATGTTATTTGCTAGTGTTGCAAAACGAGATAAATAAAATCCTTCATTTGAACTTTACTACAGTGTTTCCCAAATATTTCGTAAACTTCTGTCATCATTCTTCTCGCAGTGAACTACTATATACCAAACATCAAAATGAAAAGGTAACAATTGAACGCGTTGCAGTATATAAAAAGTAAAATATAAATTTCACAATAATTTCAGTGCAGGAATAAATAAAATAAAAAGAAGAAAAGCAGTTGCATAAAGTGAGAAAGAAACATCTGCGCCACCAGATAAACTTCCATTCACCGCCACAAAAACCCAAAATCTATACAATACAACATCCCAAATCCCTTGTCCAAATTGCTTTTTCACATCTCAAGGATGTGCAATAGACCCCAATCTGAATCATATCACCTGCCATTTCCTACAAACCACATTGCAGGTGAAAGAATTTAAAATTAAAATAATAATAAAGAAACAAATAATGAAACTAAAAAATCCTAACTGCGACAGTTTCAAGGCTTTACTATTACAATAATCCTTGTCAATTCAAATATTGCACTAAACCAAGGTTACCCAAATTGATTGATTAAGTTGTTTAAACAATCCCCTAAATTTCCACCTAAAAACTTATCTGAATTCTCCTCAAACTATCTGTGTGTATACTGCCTGTATAACAAACTTATCTTTCGGCAACTTATTATTAGCACGATCATCGATATACGCTAAAATGAATTGGTTACTTATTAAAAAAAGATTAATAAATCTTATCTCAACAATAATTTCTAATCCTATTTCCTAGCATTTGTGTGCTATAACTTTAGGTGCAAATTCTAAATAAGGAACATGCAAAATGAGATTTATTATACAATTTCACCTATAAAAAAATACATTTGCTGCATTGAAATTTAGCAAAATTACTATTTAAAATACGTTTCAAGACTAGTATTTAAATTGAATAACAATACTTTATACCAATCTCGATTAAATGCTACAAAGCATTTCACCGATAACTACGCGCATTAAAGTACACTAACTTTACACTCGGTTAATTACACAATAAGTTTCTACATATATTTAGATTTTTATTAACAGTATAAAACCTAAATCTAATACAGTTAATTAGGTTTTTATTAATTTCCATTAAAACTTTACTCTAAAAAAAAACAACCTAGGAAACCATCCAGGAACTGCATTTTTCTCAAATTGCACTATCCCATTTTGCAGCTATGTGACCCACTAAAACGAAACACTTTTCAGTCGACAGACTGGTTTATTATAATGCACATTTCAATGAAACAGCCACAAAGTGTTTCTCTAATATATATTAGCATACGAGCCATTTTCTATTCTTCCCCGGTGTTCAAACTTACCCCGCAATACGTCACGCATTTCCACTATAAAAGGCACTCAATCATATGTTTCTGTGTACTAATTTGTAAACGTCACCATCTAATTTATCTTCTTTGTAAAATGGATCTCATTTGAAAGTCACATCGTACAATTCATACCCGCGGTTCATATTTGCATATTTAAATTCAAACACATTGGTGGTTTTTTTCTCTTTAAGAACACCATTTTCTTACACTTACCTCTTTTACAGGATGTGAATCTTAAACAAGTCTTCATTTGCAAAATATTGTCATCTTACACGAAAGATGTTTTGAGGTAATTTGCTTATACATACACATACTTCACCCTTATTCTAAGAATAATTGTACCAAACACCTTTCCTTACGTTTGAGTCATGTTTTGATGAGTGTCTGCTTGTGGTTGTTGACTTCACACTTGTAGTATCTGTGTAAACTTCTTGACACGACGATGATGATGTACTTTTGCCTAGAAGTCCTCCGATGTAAACGTCTGATTTGGTCGATTCGTGTAACTGCAAAGTACAAAATAAGGCAGAAAATTACAAAAACGTTACCATCGATCCTCCATTACATTGTACATTAAATGATTTAAGTCAGAATAAAGATGACCTCTCATCTGTGTCTGTAATTCCCGAAATAAAAGATGTAGTGAAATTTGGACACAGTAGTAGTACGATGACAAAATGTTGTCAAAAAGCCATTGCAGTTTACTTATGGATCCATACAAGTTTGAACAATTACTCCTCTGATTAAACATCATCCGACATGGGAAAGTATACATATTTGCACACATAATAAAACTGCAGTGTATAGCAACAAGAACAATAAAATTACCAAATAGTAACACCAGCTGCTGGCCACTAATATTTACATATTTCAGTCAACTTTGAACATCACTCCATAAAATTACATCACGTTCCTATCTCATTTTCTCAGGTCATGTAACAAAATAGTCAATAAAACAATCTTACTTTGATCATACAGGGTGTCCATCACGTTTAAAATATAAAATACCATGACCATATTACAGAAATTACATAACTGAATTTATCCCAAATTAATATACTGTACGCATTATAATTTAGTGCAGATGAAGTTTAGCCAAATATTACTGTGAACAAACTGGGAATTTTGAAATATTCAAATATTAAAAATTTCCATGTTTTTCCATTACTGTTATTCAAATTCAAATGCTTCTCCAAGAAATCCAAGAAACCCATGATAGTAAACACATCATATTAATGTATCGTTGTAATATTTCTTTAGAAGTGAATTCGTCTGGTTAAATTATTTCATTAGTTTATCATACAGATATAACATTTTATTATTATATTATTACTTCCATTTGCATATTTTTTTATGTATTACACGAGTCATAATTGCAATTAATAAAATGAATTATTTTAATTATTCCATTATTATCATTAAAATTACATTTTAATTAATGTATTATTATAAAACACTGAAAGCTTCATTTTAGTATACTTACGCGTCAAACATAACTGAAAACACAATACACAAAATCTATTTTAGTACTATATACTTTGCCAAATAACTGATTACATATTTATTCGTTAAATGCAAAGGAAGATACAGACTGGAAGGTAAAATACAATCAAAGTTAGAATAGAAACAAACTAAACATGAAAGCCACATTATCGATATACCTAGATGTATTTACAGTATACATATATGTATAGCAAATATCATATTGGGTCATGTTCCCATTTAAACTCCTCAAAGCCATTCCTAAAACAAACCAAAAACAGGCTTTGATTTAAGATTGTAATTCACTAATAAATATTACTGGATGTTCAATCAATGTAATAATTTAATTAATTGCGTCCAATAACTTTACTATTTCTATTAATTTAACGCTATTTAATTTTTTTAAAATTTTCCGATAACTAAAAAATAGGCTAGCATTTGAATTTGTCCATCAAGTCTGTCTCAACAATGCTTTTATATTTTGTTTGCATTTCAGTAGCGCCACACAAATAAGTCACCCATCAATGTTTTCATTAGTAATTCACAGTGCCATGGAAATCTTCTCTTCCACCAATCAGGATTTCCGTATCCTGGTATAGTATAATATAATACAGTACACTATGTATAAAAACATTGTACTATTGGAAATAACAAATATAAAACACCAGTGTGACAAATGCAAATCACTGAATAAATATTTACAATTAAGTGCACCGTTATTAGGCTTATGTTAACAAATATATAAATATTTTATATACTTTACATAAAACACAATTTAACCATGTTACTGGTACGTGTTACAAATTCCATAGTTACCCTCTTTCTTTCTTTCTATTTTTTTTCTCTCTTTTCTTGTCTATGTTTTTTTTTTGTTCTCCCCATTTTTATTTTACCCAAATCTTCGGTCAGGTCTGCTTTTACCTCAACAAACAAATGCATTTCTAGCAGCAGCAATGAAAAATCGCTCGGGGATATTGGCAAGCTGTTGCAAAAAGAAACACCAACAGGAGAAAATAGAAATTTAAAAAAAGCACGGATGGGATTAGTGACCGATTCAAAGCCAACCAAAAATTGTATATGTACTCAACAATCAGCATGCAACAGGTGCAATTGTAAATATAAAAACCTGTACACATTAATAAAAAAAAAACAACTACTTACTCACATTTCCCATTTAAACATTTCAAATACAAAAAACTACAAAATTACCAGACCAGTGAAAAACGTTATTCCTTGGAAAACAGAACATAAAACCCCACAAATAAATTATTCACAAAACAATAATCTACAAAGCAAGATTAATTAAAAGTCTTATTAATTTCTACCATAATAAAAATAACAAATAGTTATAAAGTATTATTACAGATATGCTGTTTTACAATATTTAATTCAATTATTACATGTTTAATTTCCTGAATTTCACCAAGATTTCACCGAATATTATTTGTCTAATATGCACATAAATAAAAATAATGCTGTAAAAAATCCCCAAATTTTTCATTGCAGCGTTGCATTTCTTTCTTAATCCCTTAGCATTTTCAGGATTTCTAGGCTAGTGGAAACAGGATTTCTTCAGTTCAGATTCAACCATTGATTCAACCATTCAACATTACACCTTGGATTACACCAGTATTCAGCTCATTGATTACACAAAACAAAATCGAACTAATAAAATTCACAAAACAAATTCTGGTGTCTGCATATAATCTTTATAACCAATAACATCAGGTAAATTATATAAATTTATTCACGTAGTAAAATAACCAGATGGATAATAAACAAATTAGGGTTTTTAATTAGCAAGTTGTTTTACCTGCGGACGACCATAGCCGTAATAAGGAACAGTGACCACTGGCTGTCTGCTTTTCGATCTCCAGTTGGACATGGTCTGAAAATCGACCACTTATCTCCCACAACCATCCATGGCCATCATCGGCCACCAACAAACCATATGGCGGTGTTGCTGGTGGCCGACATCGACGCCAAACCGATCGGCGACGAGTCGACGACAGCAAAACACAAACGCCAATCCACTACTCTTCCACCCTGATCCAACCATTCCCATATTTCGCTACTTGGCGCCCCCTGTCGATCGCGCTCTCAACTATACGTCCAGGTTACGTTTCGCCTCCTGCTCCCGACAGGCGGCGCTCCGAAGATTGTTTACCGTCGCCGAAAATTTAACATGGGA
>JAQIWR010002542.1:0-10929 GCA_034695945.1 Glomeris hexasticha | reverse complement strand
AAGCACTTGCCACCAGGCGCTTGCCTAGTTCAAGCACTTGCCACCAGGCGTCGCCCACTTTGGCCGCGCAGGCGAATTGACCAATCAAATCTGCGTATTGCCTCCTAAATACATCAACCTGCAGTTTATTGGATGACAATTAAATGAGATGCAAGGAATTATCGAGGGAATTATCGATGATCTTGTAAGATAAAAGGGAGGGGCATTGAAATTGCATTGCTATTGGATAATAAGATGCCACGCCCATATTAATATACCAATGGCAAAGCGTCCATTATTATGAGCGGAGCATTGAAATTTATCAATCCCCTCCCACATAGGATAATCAATATATCGGAACGTATCGTTGCGGTCGCTCTTGAAAATGGTGATTCGTTGCTGTCCGCTAGATGGCGCTGTATTACAACGCGTCAATGAACCGCGTTTGGAGAAACACACGATCGCCGCTCCATCTGATCTGATGTTTATTGAAGATAAAGTATGAACTTCAGCCAATATACATATTTTTACGATGATAAAAAGGCTAGGAAAGTTGTTTGAAAAGGGCATAAAACCTAAATGTTCCGAAGTATTAACGTGTCATATATTGCAACGGCATAAACCTTACTGGACATCATATTTTGTAAAATATAGCAGTGTTGAAAATGATCAAATGGGACTGTCACATTTCAATTGGTCTGTGGATGGTGCAAACTACCATATACTACGCACTGGTTGTTATCCTTATATAAAGTACCATTGTAGCAGCAGGCCATACCAAGATTTGACAATAGAAAACAACATATTCCTTATAATAAAACTTATAAATCTTGGTAAGTTGTTTTAATTCAACTTCCCGTCTGACATCAATAAATGCTAATATATCTTATATAATTAAGTGGACATTTGCTGATAGGTCTTCCAACACTTGCTTATGGACTAGCATCAATGTTTATGATAACGTGTTCCGAAGACGTAAAGACTTCCAAGGGAATTGTTCGAATTTATTTCCTCAATAAAGAAAACAACAATGCACAGCATTAGTTTAGTGAATGAAAGAATTAAGAAATAAAATATTATTGTCAAATTAATGTCTACATTTTTTCATACGTCATCTGATGACCACATTCTTCGCACGTCTTTGAATAAGTATCATCGTCACTGTCATAAGTTTCAGATCCGTAACAATGTTCATGCATTTCAGTCTGCTTTTTATAAAGACTACTACGCATTGCCATTCTTAATTCCTTCATTTTCTTTTCATTTTTCCTTCGTTTTAACTTGTCACTATTCACCAATCTTTTCTCTCTCTCAGATTCCATATTTTCCTCCGATCCCCAAATCACCAAAGCTCTCTTTTCAACCTGAATAGAAATCAACAAAATTAAGTTAACGCTGTATATTATTCACAAACACAAGTGTACTTACATCACTTCTTAAGTACAATTTCATATCTCCCCATCTTTCATTGTGTGGATTTTTCCTTACAATAAATTTTAAAGCCGGTTCCCTCTTGTCAAAATCACATTCTTTCAGCAGGAATTCATTCTTTGCTTCTGTCTTTGAAATCAGTGAATATGCTTCATCGTCCCTGAATTAATAATGTTCATTCGTTTATAAAATGCAAAATATGCAATATAATAAATAATGAACTTCATATTACAATAAAATGTTACATTTATTTATAAAAATATTTATATATTTGTATGTTAAAATAGCAGTATTTCGTACTTGCAGTTATCACATATTTTAACGTCGAATTTTGAAAAGAGAAGCGATTTATCGAATTCCTTGTGGCAATTGTTGCATTTTGGGATGTCTTCTGCAAAAGGAGCTGCTTCTTCTCGAACAATTTTCGGCAATTTATCGCCATTTTCAGATTCGTCAATGAAAAATCCAGCACCGGAATCTTTCACTTTGTTGCCTCCTATTCGAACTACTAGGTTGTCATTGCTAGAATAAAGTAACGAATTAAATTGTGAACAAGTTAATTTGCACATGTGTTTTACCCAAGGTTTTACGTAAGTAACTTACTTCAAATAGGGGTGATTAGAACGTCGAGATTGCCGAAGCAGCAACGCCTTTTGTCGTTTCCGTTCAATTTCTGCCTTCTCACTATTAGTAAGTTTTCGATCATCTAACAAAAAACCCATCACACTTCGTAAAAATAACAAAACGCAGGGAATTCTCACAACAAACCATTTGAATCCATGTTGAAGCGGCCATTGACGACAACATCGATCGATATTTCAACTGAAGTATATCGATATATATCGCGATATCACCAGTCCCGCGAAATTCAAATCATTTTAATAATATTGCATTACAAAACACTCAACATTTCTAAACAGAATTACAGCACATATATTTTGAATGTTATCAAACTATATTGTCACTATTGTTAAAAGTACATTTCATTTTTCCCCAAAACATATCACCTATATGGTTTTTGACTGTAATGTTTAAATTTTTCATCCAAAAATTGATTGTGCGTTTATGCGTTCCGTGCATTGCTACATGCATAAATGAAGAGCATAAACATCACATGTTGATACGAATTAAAATGGGAATTTGACAAACACCAATTCAAGTGCATGAAATGAGATCAGAATTTATTAAATTACGGAGAAGTTAAACAAAGATCAATATTATATTGTAAATAATCTATGAAGGTTATAAATTAGTAATAGCAGCAGAAACAAATTAAATAAATGTCGAAATTAATTCAAAACAAATTCAATCAGTTTAAATTCGTGCAATATAAATTGTATTTCTGTGCAATTTATAGTGCTTTTAAATGCTAGATACTAAAGATAACACAAGAGGATTTTGTCCCAGTGTGGCCATATTTTGCTGGACTTAATATGCTACCTGTCCCAAATGTATTGTTACGAGTGTAGGTAGGTAGTTAGTTGACTGTAAAAAAAGTACAGCTCATTGTAAATAAAATTGCGTTATTTAAGCTGCAATACTGGGAAATCCTGGAATCCATGCAAATTGCTATCAATTTGCATTGAGTTGTTCCGTTTTGTCACATGCCATTTATGTTGCCATGACTACACTAAATGCAACTACAGTATAACAATTGTAGAGCCCCCTCCAAATCTGTGGCCCCCACCCAGCACCCGCACAGACATGCAGCATTGATTTTGATACCATGACTACAAAATGCTGCATTGAATGCTTGATATAAGATTTATTTTAATTTCAATTTCAATTTGTCAGAACATTTGTTTTAGTCTGCAGTTACAATTCATTGTAGTAGGGGATACTGGAAGGGTGATGCCACTGCGCATGCGCAGGCATTTGGCGCTATTGGTCAGTTTTGTTATGTCCAATCTGCATGCAGTGCAAGGGAGTGCCAAAGACCTTATTAGACAGAATGACATCACATCACCCAAACACTTGCATGTGTCCAAACTTCTTAGTTCAAGAACATGGATCAATGTTGCTGCAACGTTGTCTTAACAACGTTCAATGTTGACACCGCATTCGCAACGTTGTTTCAACCAAAGGAGTGCTACCTGGGTGACTATAACAACTAGTCTAGTTTGAAATATAAGAGTTGCTGCAATGGAGAACCTTGCAAGTCCTCAGTTGCGATTGGTCATACCACCAGATAATAAGTTTAGGCCATATAATGAACGTTCACATCGGGAACGATTGGAACGAACACAACAAGCCAAAAGAGATTTCGGATTTGTACCAAAGAAACCAGTTGCTATCCGAGATGGACAAGTACTGCCAAAGAGCTTTGAACCAGTTCCAAAAGAAATCTTCGGTAGACCGATAGAGGACATTGATGGGATTTCTTGTGAGAAGGTATTGTGCTCTTTAAACTATGAAATGTTCCAAAAGTATATATTCTACTTGTTTTAGGACATTTCTATTTACTCAAATACGAATTTGATGCAATTACTAGCTGCATGAAAGTTGAGAATAACCTCACAATCTAAATTATACCCAATACCTGATTGCTTTATTTATGATAAATTCACCATTTAGCAACGGATTAATTTGTACAAATTAGTTTTACATGTTGATAAAGGACATTTAAATATTGAATACCCCTTTTCCCCAAACAATTGGCAATGCAGAAAAGCAAACTGTTAAGTTTCAGGGGTTACATTGCTTCTCTGCATGACACCTAAGTGAAACCCAACATTTTGGATCTTAAAATTAAATTTGTTTACAAATCTAATATGCTTTAAAGATAGCAATCAAGGTCATCAGCAATGCGGGCTTTTCATTCTCCACTTTAATATTTGTCAGACGTCGCCATTTTGTTGTTTTTCCGAGTGAGTTATAATGTTGCCCTAAATATTTCTATTTCTGTATATTACAAGAGGAATTTAGTATTTTCAATATGAAGCAGGAGCTTATTTTGGCCGATTACAAATGCGTTATTTTGATATATGCAATGAAAAAACTAGCAGATAGGACTGATTTATGTATGTTATTACACACATGACACTTATGTGAACAATAAAGAGAGTATCTATTGCCTGTCTTATTGCACAAGTGCCCCTTAGGAATAATTGCGCTTGCAAGTGGTCACAGTAGCACAGCTTCACATACGAATTGGATTAATAATTGAGCAGGCAAATATAACATGCATGCAGCTGAAACCCACCATCGATCCCACATTGCATCATTAACCTCCATTCTGCAGTTAATTGTTTGGCATAAGCCGCATCCGAATGTGGCCATCAACCAATAATAAATGTCACCACCAACCCAAAATCTCAAATACTAATTAACACTCTGGGCGTTCTTATAGATAATGCTATATGAGTTATACTAATTTTGTTGTATTTTTCACAGTTGCATAGAAACAATCTGGTAGAAGTTGCAATTTATTTACCACAATATTACTTTGCTGTGATGGAAAAAAATGTTACTATGTGCAACATAATTTAATTTTCATTATTTAATATTTAACTTAGTATCTGTTAAATTAAAACCAATTGATTTCTAGGTCAGAGCTCTGCACAATCGTTATTTTAGTCAAAGTGTTTCCATCGATCAAATGTATAGGTAGGCCTTGATTGGGGTGGAAATGGTACACAATTGTCAACATTACTCTGCGTGTCTTGTTGAATATACCAATAACTAGCAATGGTACTAGAATCCATTTATACGCCACTCTCACCAACACGCAATGCATTATTGCACTTACAAATTACTGTTACCTATAGGCATGGTAATCTTGGAAATGCCTCACTGCAGCAAACTGAATAGCCTTGAATATTATGCACAAGGTCATATTTTTAATAGCAAAATTTGCTCTTACCATTTATGACTTTCTCTTATTATGTAATAACAGACATTCTGCGTCATTTCCAAGCGATTTTCCAAGCATTATGTGAATAGATTCACATCAACACCCGCGTTCTTTATTTTTACTCCGTGGAATCCTATCAGAAGGACAGCATTGTTTATCACAACTAATGAGTATCCTTAATGCAAAAAAAATTAATAAACACAAGCCTGATATAGGATCTTAACTGAAATCTAGATATTTTGATTACCTGGTTATTTTAACAATTTTAATCAACTGTGTCTTCCTAGCACTATCTACGCCGGTAGAGCAAGCCGAGTAAGAGTTATTGCGATCACAATTTGTTAGCTATCCTCTATATTAAGCTGCCTTATTTGTCCTTATTAGATACGTTTTCATGTCCGTTTATACGGGAGAAATGGTTATAAAAGCAGTGTCTAAGGGATTTATCATTAATAAGTACACATATCTAAGAAACGCGTGGAACTGCCTCGACTTCGTCGTCATCACGTTAGGGTAAGATGACTTCCTCTTCATTCTTTCTTAACATACGTATGTAAGAATTACTTGTAAAAGAAAATCAGTAAACATTTAAATAATGTTTTATTCAGGTTCATTACTTACTTCGTAGACTTAGGCAATTTGTCAGGATTGAGGACTTTTCGCGTTCTACGAGCCTTAAAAACCTTGTATATTTTACCAGGCAAGTAAACCCATCTAAATTAAAATAAAATGCTATAATAATTCAACCAATTTACAAGTTATTGTACATTTAAACTAATACATTTATTGTTTCCAATATTTCTATCAACAAAATATTTTTTTGTGTTGGAACAAAACTTTGCGACAATTCGCAACATAATATTAGTTCTATACATAAAAGAACTTGCAAATTGGATGGAAAACTTAATGTACAGTAGATTGTTATAGTGCTTTTTAATGTTATTTGTTTTAATGATTAGGTCTGAAGACTATTGTAAATGCGCTGTTACATTCCGTCTCCATGCTAACAGATGTGATGGCGCTGACAACATTTTGCCTCTCGGTCTTCGCTTTATTTGGTTTGCAGATTTTCATGGGAATATTACGTAATAAGTGCGTTTTGGACTTGTTCGACGAACCACTTAATGATTCACAATACAGCAAGTAACTAATGACTGAAATAACGAAAGTTGGCTTTGCTGCAATGAGCTCATGTTAAGAAACAACATGCAGCAAAGCCAACATTTAGCATACACGTCTGTTTTAACATTTACATAAACTGTTATTACACATTTCAAACGTAGTTACGTGAATACAGAAAGCAATTGGCATCGAGATGATGGAATGACACGGGTTTGCGGCAATGGATCCATCACGTGGTAGGAGGCGATCGATAAGCTGTGTGTTAGCTTTACTGTTAGCTATCGTAACTTGAACTTGTAACCACTGTATATACTTTTGAAAACTAATGTTTAAAGTCGGACTAACTGATTTACAGTGCGGAGCACAATAATTGATAAAAGCAAAAAATGATGATCGTAAGATTGAATTCGCTTACTGACTTATAGTCCTTCCAAAGAAAGATTGAGCTAGGACCATGCCATTTACCACGTTTGAAGGGGTGCATGGTTGCTGGTGGGCAGGCTATGACATGCTAGTATTGCCACAAACTGCAACCGTGCACCCCTTCAAACGAGGCAATTGGCATGGTCCTAGCTTAATCTTTCTTTGGAAGGACTATAAAAATGCAATAAAACTATTCGATACTCACATGACAAAAATATGTTCCTTTATAAAGAGGGCTGATTTATTTTGCAATCATGATTTAGGTTGTGGACTTTGTGATTATTCAAATTGATGGGTGGAGCCATAAATGTTTGCTAAAGTTTCAAGAATGCGTGGTTAATAAAATTATGCTTTAGGTAAATTGGGGCAGACTTTAATACTTTATTAGTAATCGATGATGTCGAAATTTCATTCAAATCCGCCGCGTTTTCGCCCAGCCAATCAGTGTCGCCAAGAGACGAAATGCAGTGACGTCACTGGCTCCTCCCACTTAATCAGCGATCGACCAATCGGCCGGCGTGGAACGGGTTCAAATTTTTCAGTCGGTCGTTAGCTTTCCTTCCGGCGTAGTTTTCGCTCTTGTTTCAATCAAGTTTCAATCAAAATGGATGAATTGGACGACGATCTTTTCAACACTTTGATGAGTTCCAGACCGAAATCTAAAACCAGGGAGTCTTCTGCATCAAGTCGTCGGCCAAATAGTGTTGAAAGGTTGCTGCAAGGAGGTGATGACGACGATGATGGCTTACCAGATTTAGGCCTAACCGAAGAAAGTTTGTTGGCCGGTCTGTTTCCACCAATTCTTGGATTGTTAGACCTGGGACTAATAGGTTAGACATTGTCTGTATAAAAATACATGTAATTGTATTTTACAGTGAACCAATCGGCCAACGTTGACGTTGCGAAATCTGACACCAGGCCTAATAAAACGGATGAAGTTGACGATTTTGATTTTGGAAATTATGTGCCCAGCTCGTCCAGTTCTAGACGTCCTCAAACTACGAATCGCATAACGTACGGTGTGCATAGTTGTTGCCATGTATTTAATCTAAACAAGCCAAGATCAGGCTATTATTTAAAATTGATGTAATTTATATATAGTATTTTATTGTAGGATGGACCGTGCTGAAACTGATCTGTTCCCTACATCCGGTCCACCAGAACTTAGATCAGAAACTCGAGGTAAAATACATACATATTAGATTACACAATTATTTGTAGCATACTGTCTCCAAAATAGTGTAATCGTGCTAATATTATATGTTTTAATAAGCTAATTTATACGATAGAGCCATTGTCTTCAAACCGCGAAGAAGAGTCCAACAAACCCGCGATGAGTCGCAAGGAGTCTGACGATTGGTTGGGCATCTTCAATTCCACAAAAGAAACCAAGGCTGATACAAATGTGACACAGACGGTCAAGAGGAACCCAGAGTGGTTATCACCCAAATCCGACGCACGAAACGTTGAACAAAGGTATATTCTAGGTTTTCCAAAAATTACTGCATCACCGCGACTGTGAAATGTTGTCATCAAAAGCGTCATTTATTGTTCACTTTTTCAAGAATTGTTGATTGTCTGGTTTGAGAATTATGTTTAAAAAGCCTTAAATTTGTTCTCGCCATGCAGGCAAGTTGCCGCATCTCCACCGAAACACGCCACTGTCACATCCACACATTTATTACCACCGCAGTATCAAGCGCAACATCTGGTAACGTGCCATTGATCTCTCAAGCATCACTTAATGGCTTTTGTTATTAGTCTTATGTTCCAACATTTAAGTTAGGAAGTGGAAACTGGTGCGAGTGATTTAAACACGGCGATGAAGAATCTTCAGAAGAGTCACGCGCGTGATCTGGAAGAATTGGCCATATCTCACAGGTGATTGAACGTCCAACAAACTATATACTAAGACAATTTTTAGGCTAATTTTGTGGCCATTTATAAAATACGAGAACTGTTGTAACTCCTCTTAGAAGACAATTGGAGGTGATTGAAGAAGCCAATGCCAGAAGAGAATCCAGGTTTGTATATAATAAACGATTGAACGCTTTATAAGCAGGGTAGTGTTGTATATTCCTTGTCTAAAATTACTCAGGCTGCGTGACGAAATAACCGAGTTATACGAAGAGGTTGCGCGGCAACGGCGAAGATGGTCGGAAGAAAGGGAGGAGTTGACGAACGCGTGGAATAAGAGGCTGAAGACGGCGGAAAATATGCACACGCAAGATGTTGAAAAAGTAACGGACCTACACAGAGAGGCCCTAGCAGAAGTGAAACGGCAACTTGCACGGTATCAAACGGAGCTGGAAAATGTGGCTCCATTTGCACGGTAATGGTTGTCGAAATAGGAAAAAACTGGAGTCACTGTTTTGCGGACATTGAAATGTTTTAACAAAGGGTGTCTACTGTCATTGAAATCCTGGAATCTTTGTAAAATAAAAGTAATGGAAATATGAGCTTAATCGGGTAAAAATATGAGAATTTGTATTATGCATTACCAGCAATCCTGTTATAGTGAACTTTTTCCAAAAAAAAGGTTCTTTTATGGATGTAAAAAACTTCGGTTAATGAGAACCAAAATATACGGTCCGTTTGAGTTTCTTATAAACAGATTTCACTGTATTCTCAATTTGTTCACAGGAATATATTGTCAAACTTCATCTGCACTAAATTATATGGTTTAGACTTGAAAGAATAAATGAAAATAAAATAGAATTTTGTTTAAAATGGTCATGGAAATTGTGGAAATAGTTTGCTATTTTGTATTTTGTATATCCAATGTGGTAGACTCCCTGTAGAATCAATGGAAGTTTTGTGTTTATACTGCCTTATAATCTTCAGTGATCATTGTAGTATATTATAATGTAGTTTTTATTTCATTTCCGTCACAGATCATTGAACGGATTAGTTCAACAACTGGAGAAAGTTGTGGTGGACCTTGGAAAAGCCGCGAGCCGCACTCTCGATGAGAAGTCAAATATCGAAAGTAAAATAGCAACCAGTGCCTTGGACGAAAATACGAAACTACGGTTTGAGTTGGAACACGTAAGTTTAAAGTTTCTGGGATATTTTATTTAAATTACACAATTATTTGAATTATTAATCATTTGAAATTGTTCAGAAGCAGCAGTTGCTACGGGCCGAACTGCTAAAGCTGGAAAGTGAACGCGCGGCATTCAAAGAAGAAAAACGGTTGACGTCAACGTATAAGAATAACGAAAGGATGCAGGTGATATCAAGATCTGCTGACAATTCACTGGTTGGTGCAGTGAGATATAATAATGTATAATATATATGGCTTTTAATAGCAATGAGTTTGTTGTTTTGCCAGATGGATTCGGAACTGAAAATGATGAGAATGTCTTTGGAGAAGGAACGCGATGACTTACGCCAGAAAATGGCCGATGTCGGAAAGGATTCGGAACGGGTTCAGAGTTTACGTTCTCGGTTGGAACGAAGAGGGGAGGAGCTTGAGAGGGAACGTTGCAGACTTGACGAATGGGCGCGTACGTTACGAGAGTTGGCAGCTGAAGCGGAACGTTCGCATAAAGTAATTTAATAATGCAACTTTTTCGTATAATAATTTAAATTATAAACTAACAAGTTATACATTTATTTGCAAAATTGTGAAGGAATCCATGGCTATACGCCAGAATGGAGTTGTTGCACTTCATTCTGCTAAGGAACTTTGGGCCGAATTCAGTTCAAGGTCCAAAGTACTTGGACAAAGAGAGATTAAACTAGCTCAAGTAAGCAAATTAATCTATATAGGTCTATTACGGTGTTGTATCTTTTATACAGAACTGAAATTGATAATCAGATAATCAGGTTTGTTTGCTTGTTTTTTTAAATCATAATTTATTTTATTACAGTTGGCCAAGGTTAATGGTCATTGTTACTGTGAAACCTGTCAATAGTGGAAACTTTCTATGATGGTAACCTGGCTATGGTGGAAATTGTTACTGTTTTGGGACCATAGACTGCATGATAAATGTTTTAAAAATACTTCCTATGCTGGAAAACCTGTTTACCGTGCTTGCACTGCCTTAAAGGACAACTGACAAGGTTTTGGAACCTACCCTGAAAACTTTCACCCTAACTGAGCTAATGCCACAAAA
>JAQIWR010002541.1:0-10929 GCA_034695945.1 Glomeris hexasticha | reverse complement strand
ATTTTTTGTGGCATTAGCTCAGTTAGGGTGAAAGTTTTCAGGGTAGGTTCCAAAACCTTGTCGGTTGTCCTTTAACTACTGTAGATGTTTACTACGAAAACCCTGGGAAGACGCCATCTTTATTTCCAGTCCCAGTACGAAATCTAAACTACAATAAAAATGGAGCATTTGTTAATCAACGTAATTATATCATCCCGGTCAACTAGTATTTATACTCTGCTTAAAACAAATGCGGAACGTTACCTTTTAATTTCCTACCAGATAAACAATCCTCGTGGCAACTCACTCGCCGGTTCTTCTTGGTGGACAACCAAAGTGGCCGAGGTCCTTGCGGGGCAACTTCTCCACAATTGAGGGCTATTCGTTACGCACGTCACATAACCCTCAGGTAATTCACACCATACATTTATATTGCAAACATCCAGCTGTTATTTTCCGTTTCCCTTGCAGAGTGGAACTGTACGAAGGTGAAGTTGCGGGTCGCATCTATCCTCCGTTGTTGACTGTTGAATATGCGGAAGCCAATCTGAACGATTACGAATCGGATGCCAAAGTGGAGGTACAGTTCAGTGAATGCAATCTGTTTTAAATAATAATGTGTAATTATAACTTACTGTTCAGGTATCTTTCCACGTTGAGTACACGACTGACCGAACCGACAATGCCAAAGATGTAGCCGTGCGTATTTCTGTCACCGCTTGCGCTTGATCCAACTTCTTCTATAGATGTGAAAACAATGCTACCATATAAAGTGATTACAAATATTGGAACTTTCAGATTTCAGTCGGTGTCGTAAGCGCATTGGCTGTCGCGTACTCCATTATACAAACATGGTCGTGGTCAAAAAGATCTGGAAGGATAGCAATAGATATATCTGTAAGTCATTATGTTATCCATGTTAACCATCAAGATTCAATTCAGATTTATAACACCTGTCTTGCTAATACATGATAGGCCGTGATCAATTTCTTGCTGTACACATGCGGTAACTTGGCAAATGTTTTCTTTGCTGTCATATTTTGTACATCTTTCTATAACTTCATCTTCTTCAAGGTAAGGAAAATCCTTGTGTATATCACTGATGAGTGCGAATAATCATATTAATCTTGACCTTTTAGAGACAAGATGCAGTTTTCGTTACACTGCCAACATCGGAGCAAGAAGCAACCATGGCATCTTACCTGATAGCTGCTTTCGTACTTAAAAGCGTGCAAGTACTTCACATGATGGCATTGCAACTATCATTCGATATCTTCTTCATTGATTGGGAAAGGCCTAGACCAAAAACAGGAACTGGTGACGATCATCCGGATGTATCAGGATCAGCAGCTTCCAAGACGTCCTCTGTAAGCATCTGGAGGACGTACTTTGTTGCCAACGAATGGGCAGAGTTGCAGACGTTGAGAAGAGCCATTCCCGCTGTCACACTCCTCGCTTCCATTTTCTTTTTGCGGGTACTAATGCAAACTGCAAAATACAATTCAATCCAGATAAATTTCAACATTGTTATGTTGTTAATAGGTTGTTGGCCTTGAAAACCTTGCTTCGTCAGATCCATGGTCTCACACTAACCCATCCGAACACGAGTACCATGCACCACCTAACATCACATTTCGGTTTGCGCTTGCGGTCACCACCTACGGTGTAATAGCTGCTGTTCAGGTTATCAAGTCCCCTATTTTCACTACAGTAAACCATGTTAATTCAGACGTGTAACTATATTTTCTCTTAAAGTGGGTGCTTCGTGCTTTTGCTTGGGAGCGTTACATTGAGGACAAGTTGCAGCAACTCGAGGATCTTTGCTCCCTCAGTAATGTAATATGACCGGTTGAACTTGTCCAGTTGAATTCAAACTGAAATTAATCAATGACAATAGGTCAGTATTTTCATCATGTCCACCAAGCAATTCGGTTACTACATCCACGGTCGTTCGGCGCACGGTAACGCCGACTCGGACTTGAGGACCATTTACGAGCAACTGCATCGAGAAGAGGAAAACTTGTGCAGTCAAAGAGGATTGCTACCAAACTCGGATCACCAGACATTTCAAATGGCACTACCCCTTAAATTAAGGGTCTATTATGATACAGTCATGTCAGTTGTTACTCAGGTATATTAACTACTACACAACTTACTTTTACTCGCTTTGACATGTGGATTTTTCTTTTTACCAGACTTCCCAGCAAATGAGAAGACAGTTCTCTACCCGATCTGGCAATGTTCCTACAACGCAGCTACCAAACAATGTTGAAAAGGCTTTGCAGGCCTACCATACAATGAACAGATTTTTATCAGCATTCATTGAACATGTATGTAAAAATGCCGTCATTCTACCTTATTTTATGTGCTTAACAGACACCCTAATTAAACTCAAAGGCTCTACGGGATTTGGATTACGTGGTCAAGGATAAAACATTCGTGGAGAATTTGCTCGATGTGGAATTCCAGGAACCTATTGATCAAGGCATCTTTTATCAGGGTTTGTTGGAAATAATTTAACATTTCTTACCATGTTTATGGACTTACGATGGCTTTTCTCAATAGATAATGGCCACTCGTTCGATGCGTTGCTAATTAGAGGACACGAGATGACATTTCTGGTTTTCGAGGCTCTACTGTTTGCACTCGTTGATTACGGTTCTCAAAATTACGAGCTCGCCGCCGTTTGTACGTATTTTGTAAGTAAGGCATTGCAGTTTATCCGGCAGAGAGCTGGGAAACAGGCTTTGGCGAGAAAAACCCTTATAGATAACCGATTCCTCGTTTAATACTTGGATTAAATTATTTGTATCGAAAACGCATTTTTTAATAAAAGAAATTTACAGCAAAAATGCGATACTACACTGACATTGAACCAACAAGGATTTATTACACCGGCTCAGAAATGTTACACTTTAGGAATAATGGGGGATGGGGAGGTGCTTAGGCACAATTATCTTTCGTAAACGCTGTGAATTGTGTATGTTGCAGAGCAAATATTGTTCACAGCATGAGAATTATGGTGATTTTGTAGAAGTTGCATTTTATCTGTTACAAAGAGAAAGTTAGAGGTGCACTTAGAATAAATTATTACGGTAACAGTATAAATTGTATAATAATTTGGTTTCTTAACGGATGGTTTAAAATTCAGCTCCAATCGTGCCACAAAGTCAAATGAAAGTGAAACGACGGACGACACGAAAACACAATCCTATTGTGGAATTAGCCTATACGTAGTTTGTTACCGAACCTTAACAAGGGTCCGGTCTGCCGTGAGCTTCGGCGGAACACCCGGACCTCGCTATCTGCTGCCTGACATGCATCCGGCAATGTTGGCTCAGCGAGTACCTGTCGATGAACGACTTTCCGCAAGTCTCGCACTGGTACGGCTTCTCGCCAGTGTGTCGCAACAGGTGCCGTTTAAGGTGCTCCGGCCGCGAGAACTTCTTGTCGCACAGCGGGCAGCCGTGATCTTTGATTTTAGCGTGAACACTCACAATGTGACGTTTCAGGCCTTTCCTCCAAGCGAACGAATTACCGCATATTGTACACGTGAAGCGGATGCCGTTACGTTCGCCTTTCGGCTTCTCTGGAGGTAAAGGCACATCGAACAACTTTTCCATGTGTTTCTGCAGATGCCGGTTGTACGACTGCACATCCGCGCACTTCTCCCCGCAAGTTTCGCAGCTACAAAACTGGTTTGAAAAAATGCATCAGCGCCGATTCATTTGTCAGACCGGGTCGGAGTAATTACGTTGCAACTAACTTGGTTCGCAAGATGATCTCTATGGGCTTCGTAATGAGATCGGAGTTCTTGTTCGGTTGCGAAACTCGATTCGCAAGATGGACACACGTACAGTTCCGCTACGTGGCTCAGAATGTGATCGAGGAGCATCAAGTCTTTGACGATGCACTTGCAGACGGGACATTCGGAGTAATTAGTTAGCCTTTCGTTTTGCAGGTGCACCTAAAACCAAATATTCCTTCTGTTAGCCTGTCTTATTAAAAGAGGATTCACGATTAATTAGGACCTGCATGTGAACGACAAGCTCTTCTCGCACGTGAAACTTCATCTTGCAGATGGGACACGTGGATACGGTTCGAGTTGGCAACACCAAGTGTTCAAAATCTCCCTCCATTAAGTCCTTGAAGTCCATAGATCCATGCGGCATCTTGGCCCCGTAAACGTTTCCCTGCTTTTTCTTCTTCTTCGTCTTCTTAGCCGCCGTCGTCTGCTCGGAACCGTGCGCAATCACCTGCTGTTCAAGAAATGTTTACCTCCAGATATTGTCTTAATTATTATAACCATTTTATTCGCAATCTAATTCACCGGTTCGTTCTCCTCGCCGTCACCTTCCTTGCTGTACCGGCAGTTGGACCACTTGTCGTCGGTTTCTTTCGAGATGGACAGATTGCCACCTTTCTTCTTCTGCTTCTTCGTATTCTTACTCACTCCTTCGTCTTCAGATCGCTCCAACTTCAACATCAGTCCGGACGGTCCTGCGACGGTCTCGGACACTTCGCCCGCGTCCGGTACTTGGATCCACGGTTGCGGTGGATGTTGATGAGACAAGGGTCTTCCGGTAGCGTACGGTACGTAGAAGTCGCATGCGCCTGTGTTGGCCACGGCAAGAGCCCTTACGATGCCACCAAAGTCGGTGTCACTGGTGTGATGGGTCTGAAAACATGATAATAACCACACATCAAATATGTATTTTATGATTTACTATGATTAAGTTTGTGTACCTTCACTGGATTGGTAGTGCTCTGCTTCAGGTGGGCCACAGCAAAAGAAGCAACGTTGAATGGTTGTACTCCACCTAAACCTGATGGATGTGTCACAGTGATTTCCATCTAGTCAGCATTTCAATAGCCACCAACATGCACTATTCAGCATCTTCTAGTGCAAGTCGAATTGAAAGAAAATATTATTAGCATGCCACGTTCTGCCGTGTCAATGGCAAATATACAGAAAATACCTGTGTAGTTGAGAGTAGAGGCGGAAGTTGGAGCCGAAATATATAGGCTTTAACCCTTGCTTTAAAAACAAAACGGTCCATTTAGGCCTAAACCATTCGCGGCGTTCCCTTTCACGTCTTCGAATTCAAAATTTCAACCTCAAAACTTACGTCTGTTCGATGTCAGCAATTAGAGATTACACAGATAATCAACCTGTTGCTTCTCTTTTATCCAAGAAACAGGAACGAATCTCGGAAAGGCGGCAAACAGGCGCAAAACGAGCGAGATTCTTCAATACCGGAAGTAGTTACAGCGTTCGAAGGTAACGCCTCTAGGCGGGGACTCATGACGTCACAAGTGAAGTACATATTTTTTTTCGACGCATGCTTTTTTATAGTATGCTAGCTATTTTATGCCGATTATTTAATGCTCATTTATCCGTTTCCTGCTCGCTAATTCTGGTCAAAGTGAAATATGATATTACATAACAATTTCAAAACAAAAAAATATATTTATATCTTTTTTTCAGACAAATTAAAAAGAGTATCACAGTGACCAATTAATAAACGAAATATTATGTATAACGTGTCAAAATTATAACAATTCCAATGTATTGCCAGGTTTTCAAGGACAATAAAAAATTCCAGTACAACTCCAGGATTTCCAGTATCAGTAGACAAACCAAGGACAAACTGTTAAATTATAATAATACGCAAATGTGATAAATACTTAAATTAATCAATTCCTTTTATTCGAGTCCGTTGCACCTTATTGGACAAGGTTGCACTAGTAATAGTTGCACTATTTTATTGAAAACAAACTTCCAACCAAGTTAATTTTGTCATGTTTCATGCAGTCCTGCATGAAAAAACTGTTGGATAAAACACGATTTGGCGAGCAAAACTTCTAGATAACCATGCCCTCTTGAAATTGCAGGTCAGCATATTTGAAACGCATTTTAATAAAAGCAATTTACGTACAGCATAGGGAAATTAAGTGCTTTAACATGCATAAACACTGAATTAATTGCGAATTTCGCTGAGCAAATATTGCTCATCGCTTGAGGATCATGGCCACGTGCATGTTTTTGTTGAAGTTGCATGACGTACAAGTTCTGCATGATGAAGTAAAAGTAAAATGATGGATGACATGAAAATTAGCAAGGGTTAGGTCTGCCGTATATATTGACGTGAATGCGGCCATGTTGTCTCAGAATGTGTCTGTCAGCGAACGACAAGCCGCAAATGTCGCACTGGTACGGCTTTTCACCAGTGTGCCGCATAAGGTGGCGTTTCTTGTGCTCCAGCCGCGAAAACTTCTTATCACACAGTGGGCAATCGTGTTTTTTGGTTTTAGCATGAACACTTTTAACATGCCGTTCTAGGCCTTTCTTCCAAGCGAATGAATTACCACATATTGGACATGGGAAACGGATGCCGTTACGTTCATCTGTTGGCTCTTCTGGAACATCAAGCAACGTTTCCACGTGGAAACTTGCGTCGCAAGTTATTTCGCATCCACCGGTCTATAATTTTCCAACAAATAAAAACTTTTAATTAATTGTCATATATACTGGGTCTGCACAATGTTATTTATAATTTAACTAACTTCATTTGTGAGATCTGTGAGATGATCTTGAGTTGGCTTGGGTAACACAGTGTCTTTAAAATCTCCATCCCCCAAAACAACGTTTCCCTGCTTTTTCTTCTTCATCTTCTTGCCCACTCCTTCATCTTCGGCTCTCTCTAATTTCAACATCCAGACCACGGATCCAGACGGTCACCGTCCTGCTAAAAAAAAAGGGTACATTTAGGAGATTTAGGCCTAAACGATTCACGGCGTTTCATTTACTGTCTCCTATGCTGTCTCAAAATTCAAAACTCACGTGTGTTTGATGTCCGCAATCAAAATTCACACATTGATATCGCACATAAAATCAACCTGTTGCTTCTTATTATTATCTTGTTATTATTCATCCAAGAAAGGCAATGCAATGAGGCAATGCAAGAAACGGGCGCGAGATTCGTCAATACCGGAAGTTGTTACCTTGGGTCGAACTCCAACCCGTCGAAGTACGAAGCCTTGGTCGAAGGTAACGCCTCTGGGCGGTGCCAAATGACGTCACTACAGACTAAACAGGTCATAAACATAGGCAAGGGCATAGGGCTCGTTTGAACGATGAATGATTTTAATCCGTGGTTTGATCAAAACACAAACTTTCCCTTTTTTCGAGTTCGTTGTACAATTTTATTGAAAACAAACTTCCATGCAACCGTTCACCATATATAATAAACGACAATACTGTTTCAAAAGTGGCATAAATTTGCTTATTTTTCAATACTTCGATGCCAAATCCAAAATATATTACAAACTACGGCTCAAAAATAAGGCACATTAATGTGCTGCACACGGCACAAAATATTGAACACCCTAAATAGACTCCCTTATCCATTAAGTAACAAACTTGATATACATATATTGTTTCTCAAACAATGCAACTATGTAATTATGTACTCAAAAATACAATTTCTGGCAGGCAGTGCAATGTAAACCCTAAAACTAAAATACTACATAGGACATTGTATTCAAATTGAGATTCAAGTGTGTATGAAAATGTCAAATTTAGTACAAAAAGTCTTTCTCATGACATTTCCAAAAAGCGTTGTATCAACGATACAAAACATATCATACCATGTTTTAAAAATATGAGATTAGGGATCATCACTGCAACTCCACACATTTCTAATTTTCAATGGGAATGCCTATTTCAGGCCCAAACTAAGGTAACAGTGCCGCAACTCGAAACTAAACTGTTCAGATTTATGTACCGAACATCATGCTATGCGTAACGCGCATCATTTGATGACGTTGACAATGGAGAACGTCTCACGATATTCCTCGTGGACTCGGTCCCATTGATTTCCTTCGACTCGGCCATCGTATAGCGCGTCTTTGAGCGATTCCTAATTTTGATGATGACGTACGCAACTAGCAACGGCCAGGGCATCATGGTAGCCGTTGCGACCGGCACAACCGACGTTATATCTGCATCTGGCTGTGGAAGTGTTATCTTCAGAAGCCCGATTGCTATTCCAGTATTCTGGACACCAGTCTCAACCGCAACCGCTATCACGTCTTCGATTGGGAATCTGAAAGCCACGGCCGCGATGGCACCGAACACGTACCCCAGCCATGCCACGGACAGTCCAGCCACTGCCACCTGACATTTCAAAATTATAATTGTCAGATAATGTCATAATATATACGTACATAAAGACACATTTTGATATACCTGCCAGGTGAAAAGATGAAACATGTATAGATTTGTGTACGCGCCAAAGGCAATGATCCATATGATCATGAATATTGAGAATGGTCCGAGGATCTTCTTGCAGAATGCAGCTATGCGTGGTCTGTACCTTTGCAGAAGAAGTCCAATTCCAACTGGAACTACCAGCAGAACCACCAGATACATAATGCTTTTGTACGGGATGGTGATGTTCCTTTCGCGGAACAGTACCTGGCCCAGCGTGAACAACCACAGGGGCATCATGGCTGCAAAAGAAGCATCAAATGTCATTTAAAGTACACGTACAAGTAAACCGTGATGAATATCACTCACCGAACGCGAGGACATTACTGAAAAATGTCATTGTGATGCTCAAATCCAGGTTGCCCAGTAACAAATAGGTCCAAACGTTACTGGCACCACCTCCAGGACTGCATCCAGTAGTGAAGAGCCCCAAACGTAATGTAGGGTCCGTGAAGATAAGGTACGATAGGCCGAACGATATCTGTAAATCATCAGAAATTAAATATGTGCAATCATAAAAATTAGTGTCAACAATATAATCGGTCACTGACTTCTAAAGTTCTACCACCTGCACTCCATAAAGGGAGGGAAGATAAAAATCATATTTTTTTCATGCCTTCGTGTGTGATATTACCCTTCAAATACAAGACAACTTGACCATAAACAGTTTTTCCTCCACATTTTCATTAGTTTTATATATTTTCATGAATTTCCCTTGACAATATTTCCTCATAAGTATGCCTTATAAAACTGCCAAACTCTGGTTTTCAGGGCGTTGCAAATCTCTCTCTACACCATCCCATAAAATAGTTTACCTAAGCCTTTTCAAGATTACAACATTTTTAAATACTTTTTTGGCAATAGCACTTTATAATTTATATCTTCATTTTTGGCACCGTTCTTTAATATTTAACAACCATGTTTATTATATTCGCAATTTTATTAACTACCTCGTAACGTGACGTGTGTCATCTCACAAAATATTGCAGCACCACTCGTTTTATCATAAAAAATAAGAAGAAAGAAAAAACCTTTGGCAGCAAAGCATATTGTATATCCTGGACTTGATTCAAAATTGAAGAATGGAAAACCTTGAACTAAATGAAAAGTCGGGACCACTTGACCATACAAATCAGGTTACATTTCCACTCCGTATCTAGCTCCATGACAAGATCAACTTTTCATATCTTTCAAAAGTAACAATGGATAAAGGTATACAAAGTAAAAAAAAAAGAAATAATACGCTGCTAATCAGCGTGTGTGGCACAGATTTCCCTCATTTTCTTTTTGTATATCAGTAAATTACAACTTGGCTGTTGGAGACTGACACCGTTTTTTTCCCCATGGTATGTTCTTTTAGTTCCCAGAGAAAAACAAATTACACAATGTTCTTCCTGTAAAAACCATTCTTCCACATCCTTAATTCCCTTCAAGGAACCAGGCAATCTGTTTCAACAACTGTTATTCCCCGAATATTTTAAGATACTACTCAAGGAAATTCTACAACCTTTAAAGGTGAACTGACACGGTTTTGTAAGTTACCCTGAAACTTTAACTACGTGAAGAAAAGTCACAAAGAAAGCAAGTGGTGCAACAAAATGTCTGTGAAAATTAGTTAAAAAAAGTTATTAGATGTCAAAGTTTGACCGTATTTTTATCGAGAACCTTATAATTGATGACCCCCTATCTAGAAAGCCAGGAAAGCATCAATTATAAGAGTCTCAATAAACCTACGGTCCACCTTACAAAACCTTACAAAACCGTGTCAGTTCACCTTTGAGCATAACAAATGGTAATTGCAGAGTGAAGTGGTCACCTTTTCTAAATATCCTTTATACAATTTCATAGTTACATTGCATAAAGCAATGTTCTTTTGTTCCGTGCTGTACATAAGTACACAAACTTTAGGTTAGGTTCAATGAACACGTGCATATAACAAAGCATATCTCAAATAAATGAAGTTTACGGAAATACAGGTGAAACACAAGTTACGGCAACCATTTAACAACATCGATACAATTTCCTGAACGTCCTTTGTAGACTAATATAACACCTTTGTCGTTGAACCCATTAAAACCATCATGCCAATTCGTATTCCCGATGTACGCTAGCAAATCATCGGATATACCACCTGGCCTATAAAAAACAATATACAGATGTGAATTAAAACATGATAAAATGATACACACCGGACTCTCCATAATCCAGCCATTCCTTGCACACATAGGTTCCGGATTTTAGAAAGTGAGATTATAATTAAATGTAATGGTACAGCGTGTGGATATTAAGGGTTCAATAAATTTAATAAACAGAAATATGACCGGAACGGTGGCAGATCGTTTGGTCACAAATCGCCTTGTCGCATAGCACTTCATCAAACGTAATCTGTCACTTTCAATTTTACACATGCAAATTGACATACCCAGATGTTCACACACTCCTCGTCACACACTTCTCGTCACAATCTGTTTGTCATGCACTGCTCGACACAACAGAATCCATCACTAATTCCCTCAGTTTCAGGGCCGTAGGAAGCGGTCCGGCCGGTACGGCCCTGGCCGCACCACTTTTCAGAGAGTTTGGTTGCAAAATACGCAGGCCACCCAGAAAGTATGGGTAGCGGCGGAAGTACCTCCTCGATGTGTGAGGAGCGTAGCTAAGGGACGGTCAGGAGCACA
>JAQIWR010002540.1:0-10935 GCA_034695945.1 Glomeris hexasticha | reverse complement strand
CACGGACGGATTACTACTACAAGTACTGCAAGTACGTGCGGGAAACTGGCAACAGTCGTGTGCGAGAAAAGCTACAGGGGTTTTGCAAGGGGTTTTTCACGTTTTCGCATGGACGGATTACTACTACAAGTACTGCAAGTACGTGTGGGAAACTGGCAACAGTCGGGTGCGAGAAAAGCTACAGAGGTTTTTCAAGGGGTTTTTCACGTTTTCTCACGGACAGAGATTTGCTCTTTTAGTTATAAAGGATATACAAAGATTTCCGCGATATATGCATTTGCATGATAAACATAATATAGTTCCTCGAAATATTTGATCACACCTTTATTTTGTATGAAGTTAAAAATTCTACACTCCTTTTTAATTATATATCTTATCAATTGAAGCTAGTCCAGTAAATTAAATGAGACCGATACCTACACACAATACCTATGTTCTTTATACCTCTACTATTATGAGGCTTTTTCTATGTATTAAAAGAGGGTATTTATTAAAACCTTGGTGTTAAACTTGTAGCAATATGTATTAGATTAAACGACGAAAAGTTACACGCCCTGATGTACGTATTGCTTTATTTGGCATGAAGTAATATTCTCTTCACTGAAAATAACTATACATGTAATTTACATATACAGCGTGTCCCAAAAATATACCGACAAACTTCTGGTGTGTTAAATGGCACCAAAACAAGCATGTTTTTCCTAATAAACCCATGGGCGGAAATGCACCATTTCAGAGTTATCCTATGACTAATTGTATGTTTCAGGTAGCTGATGGTACATCAATTATTAGCATCATTAACACTTGGTTGCAAAATTGGTAACTGCACGGACAAGTGTTATTAAGTTTTAAACTTGGTACAAGTGCTGTTCCTGTAAATGATGCTAATAATTGATGTACCATATCAGCTACCTGATACATACAGGGTGCGGCAGTGCGGGCTCCTCGATTTTGGAGGAATGTAGATAGATGTAGGTTGGGAATACAGCTGTGGGGATGCTGTCGTTGGAGAGCGGTGTTAATGCAGTTTTGAATAAACATAATGATTTGGACGGAAAAGCAGTGCACGTTTGATGTAAATGAGTTTTATCAAAATGGTGTTTCTCCGATAACGAAGCAGCGTGCCACATTTTGTAGATGTGCTGCATTCCATAGTCGGAGAGTAAATTTCCTATTTAATGCACAACTTGTTTGTTTGAAGTTTGACATTAATTTTAATAGTTTTTGAATCGGCACAAACAATTTTTGCATTAAAAGTATAATTTAATGCCCGAAAATGGAATGCAACACAACCAGAAAATGTGGCAAGATGCATCGTTATCGGCGAGCCACCATTTCAATAAACCTCTTCTACAGCAAACGCACAATGCTTTATTGTCCAAATCATTATCGTTATTTAAAAGTGCATTAACACAGCTCTCTAATGGCACCATATCCACGGTTGTACTCCCACCTTAGCCCTAGCTACGTCCCTCCGAAATCGAGGAGCCTGCACTGCCGCACCCTGTACAGTTAGTCTTTGGATAACTCTTAAATGGCGCATTTACGCCCATAGGTTTATAAGGGAAAACATGCTTGTTTTGGTGCCATTTATACACACCAGAAGTTTGTCGGTATATTTTTAGGACACGCTGTATAATGACAAATTGACTGAAGAGTTTACAATGTTGTGTAGCAGCAATCATGCTCTAAAATATTTTGTACACACCATATCTCAGAACTGCAATTCTTTCAATGCAGGAATGCTTTAAAAATGACGAAAAATTAATAAATGGCGCATATATAGCTTCGACAAGGAGTTGCAATGGAAGGATTTGGAAATAATTCCAACTCCTTGGTTTCGATGAATTACCGAGGTTTTTTTTGGAATTAAACGATAATTTTTGAATGCGAATTAATGGAGGCTGACTTTGCCGGCTGTCATCACAGTTTAAAATGGAAAGCGCTTAAATTTGTGTTCCCAATGACGTGACAACTGTTATTAATGGCGACCGATCGATGGTGCACTTTCCACAAAACAGCCGCAAAGCGCAAAAGATATTTCATACATGGTCTGTCATAAACCCGTGCTTTTGCTAAGAAAACTCATGGATGCAATTATACAGGGAAATCAATGAATGTGTCCTATATGCATGTTAGTCTTGAGTCATAAAAAGTATAGAATTTTTGTAAGCAGATTTCATAAAACTTTTAGATAAGTTTTATGAATTCTTACTTAACCTTGTCTAACGTATTACAGACTGCCGTGGCAAAATTGTAATTAGATCGGCGAAAAGAAAATTGGTGTAGCAACACTTGAATGCATGATATATTAGATTTTAGATTTCCTAGTACGGATAATTTAGCATCACGCTTAGCCTTACACACTATATGGCTAACTTGATTAATTATGCAACTATACGATATTGTCACATGTGCTTGCACTTCTAGCAGCTGCTATGGCTAAGAAATTTCTAAAATAAATACATATTGATTTCCAATAATATTAGCTCAACGAATCGAGAAAAATGTGCATGCCCTCCATGAACACAACCATGTGTCTTCAGTTTTCCGCAATCTTCTTTGCAGTGAAAGCGCACACCGTATCTTTCCCCAAATTCAAACGCGCAACATCGATTTGAAATGAATTATTTAATAAGCTATTCATCGAATGAAATAAATAAAAAATCGTATAGGTTTAGTTAAATATTACGGTATATAGAGAAATAAGTAAGACTCACAGTTATATACGATCGATAAATAAGGTGATCTAAAATCTAAACTGAAGATTAAAAGATGAAATTTATGGAAAATCCTATCAACAGAGGAATATGGAGAAAGCAATTTCCATTTTGGTATAAATTGTACCATGTCATCACTATTACACGAAAGGTTTTACTTTGTATAATAATGGAAGCTTGAGTCTTATGATAATTTAGTTGAGGCTTATAGTGTATAACGCATTTTAAAATAACTCAGAATTATGTTCTGTGCAAGGTATACAGCTGATGTTAAGCAGTCCTCAGGTTCAGTAACCCATTCACTCATTTTTCTCACTTGTTAAAAAACTAATCGATTGCGATCTCGTCATGTCATGATTTAAAGATGAGGGCAAACGGTTTTTAAATTGCAATGTGGCATAGTAGTAATTAATGCTCATTTCAAATACGCTCAATATGGAATGGATATTTCTATTTTACTTATAAACATTGATAGTGAACTAACTAGCTGTCATCAAATTTGACCTCTCCGATTTTTACAAAATTGTACAAGAATCTCATACCTTGCATGCAAAGTCTTGTACTATATTGTGACGTCAAAAAACCTGTGTATGTTGACAACTAACACTTCCAACAAAATTCGGTCGACTTTAACAAGTAGTCAACAATCTAGATGTAACTTCGACTTGATCAAAATCATAAAGCACGATATAAAATTTGTTCATAAGAATATTTTTATCATTCACACACACTTACAGAAATAAAAAAGAGCCAAGTTTAGACTAGATTTAAAATTGCAAATGACTGTTTGTTGCTGGAAATGGTATTTCGAATCGTGGGAGCAGAAAGCAGCCTTCTTCTGAAAATCTGCTAATGGATCCTCGTATGGAAGGGCAAATGCTCTCCAGAGGCCAAAAACACCACCATCCGACCAAATGCAGAAAGATAAATCGTGCCGAATTCACCATTTTGGCTGGTGAATTTTCTGCTCATATTGAAACCTCTCCAAAATTTTATCTTTATAGGACTATGAATTTTGAAGTGATACCTAGCTACACAATAGATATACTACGGCCTTCCAGACATTTTTGAAAGCTACAGCGTATTTACAACTGGCATCTGCACTATGCATTTTAAATAAATATATAAAATGGTAGAGAGTACAATAAAGTCTTGTAAGAATTTGTGCTGTTGATCCTCCAGTAGCGCTCGTCACTCACCACCAGCAATGTTCAACTAATACCGCAGAGACTAGGCTAGCTACCTCTATTCATGCATGTAACTAATTTACAGGTTATCTATAATACAGTGAAACGCTGTAATATGTATGAAGTAAAATTATAGCATTATATGCTCGCGAAAGAAATTATGACTGAATATGAATCCTAATCAGGAAATTGGCACAATAGGTGCATCTGGGTTCATATGAAGGAACATTTCAGGCATTGCAGCGCTAAATTGTTAGGGAATTCAGTAGCTTGAATTCGAGCCTTTCACCAAGTTTATATAGTTTGTTGCGTTGACAACAAACATTTCTGTCGTTCACTTTAAAATACACGGAATGCAATAAAGGTAAATCGCATTCAATGCATCTATTCGAGACTGCTATATATAAACGAACAACAGGCACCACAGTCTCGATAAGCAGAAACTGTATATAACAGTAAAAACGACACGGGTATGGCACAATCAACAGAATGGCACAAACCTCCATTCGGAATAAAAATATATCAGAACATTCGAGTATATTCTTACGAAATTAAAAAAAAATGTTTGGCAATTAAGTAATCCATGCTACCGTTTTGTGTTTGCATATATAACGTTTTTATGTGAAAATCCATGACATAACATGCTACTGTTGAAGCCGAAATCTGCAAGTAGGCGAACTTCACAGGGCACAGTAAAAAGTGACATTCACACACATTATTGATCCATGGAACAAAGAGAGCTTTAACATGTCCGTAATAGATGTCATGCATTTGCAATACACTCGACCCAAGCGTTGGTATCATGAAAGTAATGCACACAAGCCAATCACAAAGACTTTCCCTAAAACAATTAAACTATATAAGTTTCTTCTTTTAAAATGCGCTGGGCAAACACGAAGATCTTCGATCTAAATTGAATTCAATTAGCATATAGTAGGCTACACCTTTAACAACTCGCTCGTTCGCTCCACCAAAATTACCCAGACCTTACGTTGTATATCTTATGGAGCTACCAGATGAAAATATCTCAAGACCAGAAATAGGCCCCATGGATCCCATCCGCCCAAAGAAAAGATACAAACGCGTATCAACAGTGGCCAGACAGTGCGATTGGTTAATTCAATAGTGCAGGGGAAGTAGCCAGAGTAAACATTGTAACAGTTAACTCTTAGCTATTTAGGCGAGAGCTTCCATAAGGGAATGTTTAGGATGGAAAATCTCCCCAGAGTTGTGCAGCCTATACGTGATGTCCATTATAATGACAATTTAAGCGAAGCTTACAGCAAAAGGAAACATAATTTCAACCAGGGGTCATTTTTGTGTCAAAGTAGAACGAGCTCTATTGCTATTTAGGTTACAGTTGAAAATATATAGAAAAAATATTTACACCATTACACAGCACATGTGTGCAACTCTAGAAATTGAACAATTCATTTCACATTGCAGCAGCAGTTTGCATGCAGACAGTGAATGCAAACATTCATGCAAGGTGCGGCGGAAATAACTCCCGGATTTGGGAAGAGCGTAGATATGGGTAAGGTGGAAGTACATCAGTGGGGAGGGTGCCATTTTAGAGTTTTCAGTTCAAATCCTGACTTGGACGGAAGAGCATCGCGCTTTTGCTGTTGAGGAGTTTTATCAAAATGGTGGTTTGTCGCGGACCCTTTCCGCGTACACGGTCCGTCCTCTACCGCTTCTAATTGTTACCTCGTCCGGTGCCGTAGGGTCGAAATAAAAGACAGACGTCTAGGGTGTATCTGCACATTTATTAAGCGAGCGGGCGTCGGCCGAAGCCGGCTCGTGACACGTACGGCCACGCGCCCAAACTCTCAACATCTTACGTGACGTTACAGCACCACGGCCACCGTCTTACACGATGGTACACTAACGATGGTGTAACGATGACATAATGGCGGCCCCTTGGACACGGTACATCGGTTTATATAGTCTTGCCCAAGGGGGTTGGGTACATGGGACCGTTGGCCTATCGCAAGTGACAGCGTGTCACAGGCCAACTGTCAACATGGTTGACAAATGTAACACACATGGCCCCATGCCACCCACGCACGAGCACCCATTCGCAGGAATTTGGGTGCGGGGATGGGAGAAGTAACTCGTAACGACTTAACGACTTAACGGGCTGTTTTTGTCCGTTACATCACATCTTGCAAGTTTAATAACAATACTTAATTGTTCACATTATTCAATTTAAAGGAGAGCGGACACATAATTATCACGAATTTAGATTGTAACAAAACTGGTGTTTTTGGGGAACTGGAAGAAATGAGAACTCACTGCATTTTTGGGTAATTTTTTGGCTGCGCTGATTTTGAGTAATTTGCACTTGAAAAGGTAGATTTTGTGTGCCGTCTCGGCTGCTATTGGCCCGTCAGCACACAGTTTGGCAGTTTTAGCCACACCCAATGCCGGGCACGTTCGTAATCCTCTGTTTGCGGTTCTCGGTGAAGGAAAACTTTGATGAAATTGCATTACAAGTATCGTTGGACATCTGGTCAACAGTTAGTAATGCAACAATCGCACTACATTAACGTTTGGCACCTCAAACTGAATTTTAACGAATAAATGGGCGGAGCTACAAAATTGTGCTTGGATTGCCGGCAACTTTTTTTAACAATTTATAATTGAAATCTGACTTCACCAACATTTTTTTCACCATGTCTTCTATGTTTTGCAATGCTTAAAGGAGATCCGGCACGGTATTTTTTGATATTTTTGATTCGCTCAGTATTTTTCCTTTATTTTCATCGCATTTTTAGAATACTTGAACCAAAATATGAGATTTTTCCATGCAGTACATTTCCCAGAATAAATTCACTAAAAACTAACGTGTGGGATCTTATTTGGGGCTTTAGCTGTCAAAACCACGTCAAAGAAGCGTCGTAGGCGCGAGTATGGTAAGCCTGTGCAGCAAAAGCTGGCCAGCATCGGTAGCACTGTGCTACCGATGCTGAAAAACATGGTGGATGAGGAGTGTAATCCGAGTTGTAAATTATCCCTTTTCCTGGTATTGTTTTTGCCGTTTGTAACGACGCACTTTCTGGGCATCTTCGTACACGTAACTAGGCCTAACAGGAAGTGAAAGTATGAAAGCGCGATACATCAGGTGTGCCATACGTGCAGTGGAAAACGGCGGAAAATTCAAACGAGGCATTTCGTTAATTGGTCACAAATCAGTGAATAATTGTTTGTTTTACATAATTTTTATGCACAAGTGCTTGTTTTCAAGTACATATTGATATAGAATACAGTTTAGGTGGGGTTTCAAAATCGTGCCGGATCTCCTTTAAATGAGAACAGAAAGCTTTTTCATGCCTTGATTGAATCTTTCACTGTTTATTCATTTAATGTCAAGGAATCTAGTAGAATCATTGATTTTTATAACAAAAATATAGCTACAGCGATGTTTAATCGCAAAGTTTTGGCCGCCCTGATCGGAATTTTGACCACAAAATGACGTCACGCAGCGTTCGATTGGCGTTTTATTGGCCGCCGCTCTCCCTCATACGTCACAAACATGGAACGCCGCTTTTGAAATGGTAGGCCAAACGGCCTACTTCGACCTACTTTGGCGTTTTATTTCTAATCAACCATGTTATTACAAAAATCGAGATTATTTTTACGAAATAGACGAGTGGTTTTAATAACTAATAACCAATTTGCATTAATATCTGTGAAATTGCGATTATAGCTTTCTGTTCACCTTTAACTCGATTTTTTTAAATGATGTGTCAGTTCTCCTTTAATATAAAAATTAATCTGTATCTTAAAGGAGAACTGACACGGTTTTGTAAGGGCCTATTTCCATCTAATAAGTTGAAAGTAGCCATGAAATAAGAACTATGAGTTCTTTTAGAATGTTTTTTAAAAATGTATTGACGTAGCTATTTGAAGAACAAGT
Source organism: Glomeris hexasticha (assembly GCA_034695945.1). Taxonomy (NCBI): domain Eukaryota; kingdom Metazoa; phylum Arthropoda; class Diplopoda; order Glomerida; family Glomeridae; genus Glomeris; species Glomeris hexasticha. The sequence goes on along the minus strand of JAQIWR010002540.1, from coordinate 3,109 downwards.
TAGGAATGCAGCAGGAATTTGTGGGCGTGGCCAGCAAGTGGGAAGTGAGTACGATGTGCCTGCTGTGCTATAGTTGCTGGTAAGCGGAGTTCAGCATGCATTTACCTGTTTGTTTATTAAAAAGCCAGCAAATTGTATTGCGGGTGGTTGGAAATCAGCTAGAAAAACACCAGGTGGAACATTTCATATGTTTCCAGAACATAAAACACGTTGTAAGCAACGGATCGAGCCGTTAGGCTTAAGGACGATCGAATGTCGTTATGCGAGCCGCCATCTTGGGTGTGGTCAAATCGGCTGCCGTACTGCATCGTTTGTTGCAGTTTGCGCACCATACTCGCTTCTCATGACGACTTCCGGTACCCCGGGGTACCCGTTACCATGGAAACTATTGTTATCTTAGAGTTCCTTTTGCAAACAAACTACTGTCTGTCTTCGACGATGATCTTACCAATAATGGCCGAGAATTTAATATAGAACGACTGGTTTAACAAATGGAATGATGTGACGCACCGGTGATTATATGTATTTTTATCGGTTATATTAATAATTTTTCTTATTGACGAAGCAATGCGTTTTATAATACATTGTTGAATTGCACCATTTTTGTATATTCCATTTGGATATATTTGAAATAAACCATATCTGTTCTTATCAGCTTAATTGCCTGGTTTGTTGCAGACGCTACACCAACGGATTCTCAATCTGATTGTCCATCCATTGGATGGCCAGCTCGAGTTCCGCACATTTATAAACTAATTTAACCTAACTTTGCAAAACTTCGTCCGTTTTTAAATAATCAAAATGCGATATCCATTGCAGTTTTATGCACAACTCGAATTTGATATCCACAATTCTAAATTTTGAGTATTAAATTAAGTTATAATTTTTATTTGATGATCGCAATTTAAGGATTAGCGTTTCTTGGAAAAGGGTGAGCAGTCAACAGTCAACCAAGGAGGGACTACTATAATTACTGTAATTATCGTCTTATCTCAATCGCACCACTTAAAATATTTGCATGAACCCAATAGGTAAACTACGGCTGGAGCTAGTTTTTTTTATAAGTGTCGAATTCTAGCTTCTACTAGCTGAGAATAAATGAGGAAAATTATACCTGGTGTCTCACTTATAAGGAGAGCCATTCCAATTGTTCAAATAATATATGACATATTATATTGGCGATGTTGAATAATTATTATTTCAATGTTATACTATATTTTTAACTTTCAAACCTAGCTATATGCATGGCTACCAATCTATATTTTCCAAATTCCTAATAGTTTATAGGCTATTTGAATGGCTCCCCTTATGACGTACACCTGGTACGTGCAATCTTTTATACATGCAATCTTATTTTGATCATTTTGTAAAAAAAATGGTCCCTCCTCCAATGGCATTGAGACCTCGGTTGCCAAATTGTCATTCATTCCTGACACTGCTGAATCTCAAACAGCTGTTATTTAATATCCTCTACACAAAAATTGTGGTACTTTCTGCCAGATTCTGCACAACAATAATTGCCCCAACTTCTTCGGAAACTTTTTCTTCTGGGGCCGTTTGCTTCATTCTCCTTAATGTTCGAAATGAGGGAAAAGGCATGCCAAGATCCAGTAAATGTTTGTATCCCTTTTTGCCACAGCTTGATTTCAGTGCTGTGGCCATTTGAATGGATTCACTGCTCCATTGCATGGTCTTTTTATTGCATTGCAGACGCTTTATTTGGTCCTCAGTGAAAATAGTGCGCAAACGCTCTTCAATTGAAGACTTTGGCGCATTTCGCTGTCGATATTCAGCAACAATTTTGGCCTTCAGTTTAAGTCCGAGTGCATTCACCTTCCCTTGAAGCTTTGCAGCATATTTCTCGAAATCACGCAATTTTGTCTCCAAAAAGGTTATCCTATTATTTGCGGCTAAATCCTCACTGTCTGTTTGGGTGCTACTGTCATTATATGTAGGTGGTTCTATTCTCTCTGTTAAAACTGTTGCATGGTTGCTTCCATCCTGATGTACAGACTGTGTGGGTAGCTCCTCCACAGAGTCTCTGTGTTGTTCCACTCCATCTACAATATATTGTAGATGGAGTGGAAACAGTATACTGCTTCCATTCTGATGCGTAGATTGCTCCAAGTTTTGTGACTGTTCGGGTTGCTGCTCCAGAACTGAAGTTTCTATTAAGATTTTCAGTTTTTTTCGTGGTGATGGACGTCTTTTAATTAGATGTTTCCTTTTCTTTGATGGAATAGCAGACTGTTCCACTCCAACCACAACATCTGCAGCACCTTCGCATCCATCATTGTGTTCAGATGGTGTTGGTGTCTTCTCCAAAGGAACTGAAGATTTGAGCAGTCGTCTTGCCAGCAAGTTTGGTTTTTTACGTGGATATTTCCTTTTCTTTGCTCGCCTGACGGCAGCATCTTTAAAATGGTTCTTCCCATAATTATGCTCAACGTGTAGCACATTTTCTGGCTCTGTGGCTTGCTTATCTAATGGAACTGAAGTTCCTACCGAGTCTTCATGTTGCTTTTCTCGTGGTGAGCATCTTTTTGTTACGCGTTTCTTTTTCCGTGATATTTTGGCATAGGAAAATATTGTAGGAACGGCGTTATATTTCAGTTTTCTTGATCCATCAACTCTTGTTTTTTCCCATTGGTCTTCAGTAAAGTGTGCCTTTAAGCAAAAGGCAGTAGTATATATCAGAGATAAACTTCCATAGATGTACGTTAAAATCAATAACAAATAGCATTACATACTTCACATAAATGAGTTGAGTTTGTTGGTTCCCATTGATCTCTCCTTACTTTTTCTGCCCAAATAGCTCTTCTTGCAGGATCTCTAGGGAAAACCTTCATGAGAAAGCCCTTTTTGTCCGAATTGGTACAACCGTACGCGGAGCAACCTGGCATTTCTGAAAATTAAGATTAAGATCGAGTGGATGAATGTCTGTCCAATTTTAATCCAGTCCAACAAAACGTAACTGCTAGCATTATGTAGAATTACTAGCAAGTTTTCAAAGTGGCGACTTCACTCGCCACTTTGCAAACTTGCTAGTATGTTAACAAACTTGCTGACTGCATCGCCAATGTAAAGAAATTTATAGAAACCTGCAACC
>JAQIWR010002539.1:0-10936 GCA_034695945.1 Glomeris hexasticha | reverse complement strand
GTGTCAAAAATAAACATGATTCAGCGGACATCTTGTGTCAACTTGTTAACTAGTAATACTGCTTCTAGCTTGCACAAAGTATACATTTTTAATGTTAACGACGCCAAAAATATACGCCATTTTCGTTAAGGGGTCCGTTTTAGGCACTTCTCCCATATATGGAATCATTTTTAAAGCATGCACGCTGTTCCAGTTTTATAGATATATCAAGGGATACATTCAACGATGGACATTGTTATATCTATTGTATTGGATTTATTATACTGGACTTACTTTCTGAGATTCGATTAATATAGGGAAGTCATTGATAGCCTTGGAAACTATATATTGAATTACTGTGATTTGCTTGTCAAATATGATGACCAATTGTGGGTAATTTCATTTTTGTCAGGCGGGTTGCAAAGCACGTGGTGCACTTTTTTATTTATTTATATAATGCCCATATATGTATGTATATGAATGATGATTTTTGCCATGGAAACTATGTTGAATCACGCTCTTGTGCGTGTAGGCAGGCGGCCATTGCTATGGCGCGCCGTCGCGACATCATCAATCGATATGTTATTGTCCTGAAGATTGTACAAATATGTCATGTGTCATCTTGGCAGATTAGTTATTTGCGGAAGAAGCTAACATAGCGAATAATTATTTTTTATTACCGCTTTGAAACGAATGTCGAGCGAACTTTATTTTTACCACGCATTTAGCTCAACGAACCCATGCACTTTGGGCATCACTACATATCTTTTCCTTATTCGTCAACTGAAATGTGGATATCCAAGAAACAAAACACCCAGATCTCTTTCGTTGCACTTTGAGATTTCAGTTTTCAATTTATAGCTATATAATGTTTCAATTGATGGTTGCTATTAACATCTTATGACCTACTGTCCTGTTCGGCGTAAGATTTCATTTCATTTAATCTGGTTTTTCGTGATTAACTATGATTTATGTGTGAATGGTGAGGCAATTCAACATTTGCTGGAAAATTAAATGACAAATTAAAATGTCAGACGTTTCATATATATATTTTGAGATCTATTTATAATTTAAGTTCCGATTGGGATAAACAATCATGTCTGACCAATATGCAGTTCCAATTTCCTCTAAGCTTAATTATATGTAACTTACTAAAACTAATACTGTACGTTGTTTCTATCAGCACAGAATCGTTTAATGTTATAATTATAATTTATAGTTAGCAATTTTTTACACTACTTGGCTCAATTTCTTGATTGGCAGTGCTTAAAATGTTCTTTGATAATGTTTCTGAAGCTCTAAAACATTAGTGCATGTACTACTACATGTATAGTGGTGTAATTATTGAACTGGTTTTATTGCTCTCTAATGAATGGTTGTGCTAATTTCGATTAATTGCGATTGGTGCATGCTTCACATTACTACTGTGCAGCTTGTAAGTGCTGCAGTATTTCATCATGTTGGGTGATGTGGAGTTTTACATTGGTTGTAAAAAAAATACAACACTACTGTGTTAATAGTTTCTAACATGCGTGAAAAGATAAGGGGCAAGAAGCAGTGTCAAAAAATAACTTGTTTTGTTTTTTTATACGTATGCTAAAATGAATTGTTTTCCCTTGGTTTTCCATTTATGCTATTCAATCTTCAACCAAAACCATAATTCTAAAAATCAGACTATTTGGTGCATATAATTATTAAAATATGATTGCAATTTAGGATGATCAGCATTTAATCTACTTGATTAATTATGAAAACTAATTTGGCAGATCAAATTATGAGACTAATTTGGTTATAAAAGTTGCACATAATTAAAATATCAAAGACATTGTTCAAATCATGATTTTGTTTGAATGCATCCACAGAAATGTAATTTGCATGGAAATTCTCTACCAATCGATACAATCTTGATACAATACAAATAACGATCGGCACAGTCGAAAAGGAAATCCAAATTAGTGCAGCCACCTGCTGAAAGATGCATTCAGTCAAGAAACTTATTGATCAAATCGCGTACATGCATTTAGGTTGGCAAATCATTAATTCGCTGATTGCATGTTTCTTTGTTTTATCTTTTGACAGATATAACTTTTGATAGTACAAAATAGGATGAGATTTCGGTTGCTGCTGCGATGAGAGATATCACCACAACCGAAAGCGCATCTGAAGAAGGAACCAAAGTAAGAAGAATCTCACTCGGCTCCTCTACGGAAAGTAAAACTGAATACAAAGATGTCGTTGTAATAGGTTGGTATATGTGAAATTAAATATGTGCGTTCCACAATTTTATATATATTTTTATATACTACTTGTTCTTTTCAGGTAATGGCCCTTCTGCGATCACATTATCATACCTACTTGCAGGATATTGGCCATACTATGGCTCTGCTGTTCATCCCATTGACTACTTACATGCCAAGTTGGATGCTAGCAGACACAAGTCTCTCGTCGAGCAGGTGATTGCCAGTATTTATTTCCAGTAACATTGTTATCAAAATATAGTGTAATGCATTTGGTGGAAAGTAGTGTTTTATATAAATTTATTTAGAATAACAGGCTCATGCAAATGTGGAATTTTTAATATACATATACGTTTGCATAAAAATACACAGTTAAATTGTTATATAGCTTTTGTACGTACAGTCCAAATTATAACAATTTTAGTGAACATAAGCAGCATGTGTAATAAATAACTATATACTATATAACTTGCTGATGTGGAGCGACCTTGTTTCGACACACATCAACATTGTTCAACAAATATTGCCAGTAGGTACTATATTTTGTGTGCTCACCATGTGTGCTTCAACATTGCATATACAAATATTTTGGGAGGCAGATATAACAAAATTTGTGCACATTTCTGAGGATTTTTATGTCACAGTTACCTAAAGTTATGTAATGCCTAGATCAAAATTGTTACCAGTTTGTTAACATGCACCTATATTGAATGCTAATAAATACATAATTTATATCCATTATTACAACTGTGGATACATTTTTTGATACACCCTGCTTTGGACGCATTTATAAATTGGAGGTTTTAATTATATTACAGGATTTGGAATATCTGTGCGAAGGATTAGAAGGCAGGTCCAGTAACCCAGTTTCGGTTCTTTTTGATACATTAAACCGTCCGGATGCAGATTTAGGCGTAGAAGCACCATCGTATTTGGATTGGGTGTCTCGAAAAGATAAAGTTATAAATCATGTGGTTCTTGGGAAAGGAGACCCTGGTGGCGCTTGGCAGGTACTGAATTCCCATTTTTAATTAATATATACAGTATTTCGGTTAAAACATATAATTTAAATAAAGCTATTCATATTTAATATTCATTTGTAGAACATGGAAGGAAGTACGCTTACGATCTCGTTGAGCACGTGGATGGAATTACCCAACGCTCCATATAAAGAATGGGAACACCTTCGGTAAAGTATTAATAATTGGTTGACAATGTTGCCATTCGCTTGGAAAACTTCAAAAGTCAGGGATTTAGATTAAATTGCTTTGTAATTAATATATAAAAATTCATTCAATACATTTTTACTGGAACCTACATTGCTTAGAATCACAATATAATTTAACTGCATTTTTATCTACATAATGTTGTCATTTACGACTTTTGAACAGTGCAGTAGCTGTGCTTGCTTATAAATTGTAAAGTATTATATTTAACAGCCTGGTGCGTAATCCAACTCCCACCAGAACCAAAATGGAAGCGGCTTATACTGTTCACACCATATTTATGTCATTAAAATGCTGGCAGATCGTAAACTAACAGTATATTCTCATTACATTATTTGTATACTTTCTATTTTTAAATTTTTAGTATATATTAGTTTGCAGGGAGCGTTGCACCTCATAGGGAGGACACGCGTGAAATTCTGAGAATATTCTAATTAGTGATTTTTCCAAGAAACTAAAAAAAAATATACATCATCTGTACAATAACAGATGAATAAGAGGAACTAAGGTTTATATTTTTGGAACGCTTCCTTACCAGCTTGCAAAAAATCGAAGGAAAACTGATTTTTACGTCACTTTGAAGTTGAACTCTATTTATAATTTTGTGCTATGCATATTTATAGACAAATATACACCCAAATTAATTTAAATAGAGATATGAACGAACTTGTATGTAATTGATATTAAAGTGAACAATTTGTGATTTTCAGGAGTTGCGGCACAAAACAGTCTCGCGCTACTGTTCGCAGTGTTGCTCATTATTACGAAAACTATGTGAAGCGCAAAGGGCTCAGCAACTTTTTCAGGAACCGAACGATGGTCACTTCAGTGAAGAAAGTCTCCTCTACAGAGATTGGTGGCGAGCAACCATTTGTCCAGCCCAACGTTTGGGAAGTACAGGGTTACAGCACCGAAGATGATACTCGCTTTTCGTACGTTACGCCGAACGTTGTTCTCGCCACCGGTTCGTTTGACGTGCCAAACCATTTGCACGTGCCTGGTGAAGACCTTCCGTTTGTACTACACACTTTGTCGGACCTCGAGGAACTGATCAAATCATCTGCCCTCAACTGCGGCTCAGACTCGTTATTAATTGTTGGCGCTGGCTTAACCGCGGCCGACGCGGTCATCACTGCTCACTTTTACGGTATCCCAGTGACGCATGTATTCCGACGTGATGTGGACGACCCAAGTTTGGTGTTCAACAACCTGCCTGAAAACATGTACCCCGAATATCACAAGGTCCACCAGATGATGAAAGGACGAGGTGTAGGATACCGCGGTTACCGGCCGTATCCGAAACATCAAGTCCTAAGCTTAGAGTCGAATCGTAAAGTTAAGCTACAAGGGCCATTGTGCAGTGAGGTTCTGCAAGTATCCTATGTTCTTATTCTGATTGGGTCCAGGCCAAATCTTTCTTACCTTGAAGACATGGACGTGGGCCTGGGCAGAGATGCTGCAATGCCCATTGACTGTCGACGAAACCCAATTATTTGCAATGCCTTCTCGCATCAGAGTCTTCGAGTTGATGGACTCTTTGCTATTGGGCCTCTAGTTGGAGATAATTTTGTGAGGTTCTTGCAAGGAGGTGCACTGGCCATCGCCAATCACCTGTTCCGACAATCTATTAACGAGTTAGAAAGTTCGTCGTCTTCTCAAGAAACAAATGTCTGTGATGGTGATGATGATGACAGATTACCTGCGTCTGGATAATTTGGAGTCGAGGGTGTTGCCAGGGATGGTTTTGGCTTGTGGCCTTATATTTCCGCTATTTTGAGGTTGGGACTTGGTCTAACTTGGCGGAGCTTAATAAGCATGACACTTTTTATAGTAGTTGAACAATCCTGTCTTTAAATTAGTAAATCATTATATTATGTGTTCATGAATATGAGGTGTGACAATAAAGAAATCGATAAGTAACAATTATATAATTTATTATACAAAAGTATAAGAACATACCATTCTGAAACACCCCACTTATAACCCCTTCTTTTTATTTGAAAAGTATATTGAAAGTATATTTGAAAGTAAGCAATTACAATCAAGAAACAAAATGCAATCAACATTTATGCTTTCCTTATTAATGTTCATTCTCTCAGTTGACACTAGCTGTTACGTTGTGAGAAATATCATTTTCCGAACTTTATTGTCGCATTTCGTATGCAACAATATTTATTAGTTGAAAGAACGGTTTCAGCCTAAGAAGCACATGTCCAATTTGCAGTTCATTAATTAACCTTTTCTCTCGATATTTTGTTATTTTTGACTGCTGTATTAATAGAGATTTGTAAATGGGTTGTCATTTGCAGCACTCTTGTTTGTATCTGGGATTGACATTGCGAATTGTGATAGGGAACATATAATAAGGATTTTGGATTATGTATTATTTTTTAAATTGTCGATCCGTTCGCTTGATATTATATATGTGCATATACACAATGTGTCCCACTAGCTATTATTACTACAGTCAAGCTCGGTTATAGCGACATATCGTTGCATATATGTGACTTGGAAATTTACGTTGTTATGAAATTATGTTGTCGCTGTAAGCGAGGTCATTAACATGTGATTGAATATGCTGGTGTTGAAATATGAAATTATAACCGAGTTGACACGCTAACCGCGAGGTCGCTATATCCGAGTTTCAACTTATAATATGCGATTCCAGCTCTTAAAGAGTATTTCCAAGAGTAATTTCCTTATTTTACTTGACACAAATTTCTTGCAGTTTTTAAAAGACATATGTGCATGCTATATGAAGTTCAGAAATTAAAATGCATATCAGTACACTACAGCTATAAGAGCATTTATTTCGCCTACACTTAATTTTTTCATCCATTTGACATTCTCTAAATATATTTTTTAGATGTAGAAACACAACTGTAACTGATATGTTACTTTATTAATTTTCCTAGGCGAACGTGTTATTAGATAGAATTTAAATTTGGAGTCTATAATATAAGTTCAATGCCCATGCATTGTGATTTAATTTTAGCTTATTGAGCTAAATTGAGAAGTTGACAAAAGTCCTGTGGAATTGATATCTACATGCAGAACTACTTTAAAATTTTATATATAATATATCGCAAAAGTTGTTTTTATACGGAAACTATTTAAAAGTCAAATGCTTTATTTGTTCAAAATTTGTAAAAAAAATTTCGTTTGACCCCGGGTGCCAAATATAATTCAGTCCATGATTGCTTCAAGGCAAACATGGCCCGTAAAGCAGTGCTGCCACCTAGCTGAAGCTCTCATTGCAACCATTACAAAATTAATTAAAACAAATTCAGAAACCTAGAACGGACTAAATGTATAAAATTTAATCCATTAGATAACTGAAATATTATATTATGAACTGCAAGCTGTTTGCAAATATCCAAATCAAATTTGTTCGCCGAAAGATCGCAGCGCAGACAGCAGGAACGGAAGGTATAGACTATAGTGGCGCCACCTAGCGTGAGCATCACGCGTCAGCCTCAGCCATTTTTGAATTTCACTGTCGCAAGGAAGCGAGTGGCGGTAGAAGGTCATCCGTTGCCAGTGCGCAGTTTGCGGGTGATTCGAATTTGTGAGTATTATTATATTCGCATACACGTTACACATTTCATTATTTTAATAGTTCTCTGTGTTGATGACTTGATATAGTTGTCGGAGACGACGGATGAATGCAAATTTATGGAGTCGCCGTTAGATTTCAAAGTTGACCGTTACAACGGCTCTCCCAAAAGGACGCTCTCTTCTCGTCTGTGAGTCATTTAAAATTGATAAAATCTAACTAACATTAACCGTTTATACGTTTCATTACTCGATTATCATAGCTGGTGCCTATTTTTTGGGCAGCTTTTTGCATTGTATTGTTTGGTTTCGTGGCGTTAGGAATTCGCGAATTTCGCATAAAATGCAATATTTCAAATGGATTCTTCTGGAATTTGTTTACTCAGTTGTTGCAAGGGTTGTTGGCCATGCAAGGACAATTATTTTTTTCATTCATCAGATGGTCTGATTCATGTGTACAGAATTTTGCTGAAAATTTTCATAAAATTTGAAAACATTTTTTTATCAATTGTCATATACTTACAGAAGCAAAGAGATTTCCAGCTCTTATACAGAAAGCAGCGAAGATGAAGTATTCTGTGGCCCAATTACACCAAAAGAATTGAAAAATGATGCAATACTCCGAGGTCTAAGACGTACACAACATTTAATTCCAAGCAACGTTGACACTATGGAAAACAAGAATTGCCTCATTTCAGGCATTACAACACCGATTAAATCGCCTTCTATTCGATCTGAACAAAAGTTTGAAGGTGTTGAAGCAGTGTTAGTTTCAGTTGATGATACTGAATCGGAAACATGTTACCCAAATTCGCTGAGCTCAGTACAAGATGCAATGACAATGTTGACATTTGCAACTGATAATGATGACATATCCACCAGTGATGTACAATGTCAAAAACTTGACGATTTCTCGATCATATCCGAAAGTATATTGTCCGAATCTCAAATGTCCCCATTTGAATTTAAGCAGTTTGGAAGAGAATTGCAAAACAAATCGGATTTCTCGCCAGTCAACCCGAAAAACACTACGATTACTAGAATGTCACTGGACAGTTTAGATGTGCCAGAAGAGGATGGTGATAAGGAGAATTCAAGATTAATTGAGAATAAACCTGTATTCAGAAGTAGTTTCCACTTTCCAATGACAGAAGACCAACATGATAAATATATTGAAAATGAACCAGTTTTGGTCCCTCCATCTTCTCCCATTAATGTTTCAAAATACCAAATTGGATGCAACATTGTTGATACTCCTCGGCTGGCTTCCCTTTTTGACGAAATCAGTGGAAAATCAGAATTTAATGCAGGTAATGATGAAGATGTAGTTGACCAAATTTCCGAACATGAAACTGGAACTTTGAAAGAAGTGGGAAAAGCTGAAATTGAAATGCAGAAAATAAATCCAACCGAAGAAGAAATAATCGATGTTGTTCAAAATAAAAGTGCAGAAGAAGAGGATGACCCAGTATCGTTTTATTCTGCAATTAGCAGTGTTGATCAGCTGATGCCAAGACCGAATGTCATTCCTGAAGTGTTAGTTATCAACGAACAACATCATATTGAACGCCCATGTCAAATTGTTGATGTAATTGAGAGAAAGTGCCAACTTAGACAAGCAGAAAGAAAACCAGTTTCTCCTCGCTGCTCACCCAATATTGCCAAACTGGCTATGCCTAAGAGAGTAACCCCCAAAAAGCAGATTACTCCTAGAGTAAATCCCAAGCAGGAATTACTCAAGACGCAGATTCCACTTTCCAGAAAACCTGTGATTGCTGCAACAAGCCATGTTGCAAAAGTATGAAATATTGTAACAATACCTCCATTTTATGTAAAAGTATTTGATAAACCTGATCTTGTATTATATTTTTTTATTTTGTAGTACATAAAAAATAACGAAGTAGTTACACCGCAGATAAAACAAATCCGAGCGAATAATGGGCGTAGTGTTTCAAAAATCCAGAAGCACTTCCCAAGCAAGCTTCCTGTTCTAAAATCCAAATCTGCTCAGAAGGCAAGAAGTTCAAGAAGAATTTCTATTGGCACTGCTGGTAAAGATGTGTCAACAAATGCAACAACCGAAGATGACGTTTTGGAGGAGATGAAAAATTTGTGGGACAAATATGATAAAACTTTTGATGGTGATGCAAAAAGTCTAATAATGGATAAGATAAACTCCTTGAAAGAAAAGTTTGTGCAGCTATCTTCCAAAAGAGAGAGTCTTTTGCCAGTGAGATTATGATTTGCCATAATTAAAAGTAATTAAATTTGGATTTACAATGTAACGCGTAATTTGTGTATTTCAGGTGGCTGAATGCTCATATGTACTACCGGAAGGGTCATACACTGCATCATGTGCATTGGCATTGGTTTGTTATTTTGTAATGTTCATTAGAACCAAGTCAGCTGAATTGTCCCCTAGCTTAAAATCAAATTATTTTGTATGAATTTCAGGATGAAAAAAATTGGGATGTGGTCACCAAGATGCACACGCATCAAAACATGCAGTCGAAGCGAGGATTTCCCACTCCACCATTGCAGCCGATTATACTAAAGCATACTGGTGAAGCTGAGTGTAGGGATATGTTGCAATAGTGATGATAAATTAGGTAACAATTGATTTGGGAAATTACAGGAAACAGAAAGCGTATCAAATGGGTGCCAGATTTAGCAACTGCCGCAATGAAGAAAAGCAGCCCTACTAACAACCAAGGTGTTGCACCTCCTATTCTCTTAAGTGTAAGTATAGGGTATTTTTCATGCTTACAGTGTTTGTCCTTCACAAACCAAACAATTGGGCCCTATTTGATATTCTAGCGGAAAGTGGAGTGTCACAACCCGGCATTTATGGACGCAAGCTCCTTGGAAGCTTCAGTAGTTTTCCAAATTCCTCCACCATGATCTAATTAAACGTTTGTAAACAATTGTAGAAAATGTTGCACAAGTATAACTCGACGATGGCATGATGTCATCAGCCCAAATAATTTCGTCATTAATGGAAACAATGTTTTTAAAATTGGGAAAGTACAACATATATGTGCTAAACAAGCAGTGAAATTGCCCTTGTTTTACCACACCCAGGTGATTTTATACTGCTTTTCGATTTTAACGTTTCAATAAATGAATGCAATTATGTTTTTTGCTTTAGAAAAGCTTATAGAAATTTGGTAATGTAGTACGATTTCAAATAATTAATTAAATTGTAAATTAGTATGCTCTGCCTAGTTTTTAAACTTTATTATATAGCATTTAGGCGAACTGTTAATAATTTACTGATGAACTATGCAATAAAGACAATTTTTCGACATAATATGGCAGAGTTATGATTGGCCAAAATGAAATTGCATTCATTAAAAGTGATCTCTCTACGTATATGTATAATTATATTTTAAACAATTTAGCTTACCCTGGGCTACCACAGGTACTATTTAATAATATGCATTTTTGTCACCAAAATTGGCTTTATTATTATAGCAAATTACGTATATTGACAGTGAGCTAAACCTTGACATGCGCGGTGTTGCCTAGATATGATTGAAAACTGCTGTAGAAATCTATGAGCAGATGTGCATTGCTTCTGGGATGAGTGACGTCATGCTGTTTAAATTGTTTCAATTTCATGACCACTTGTAATGCATGTGCTACTTTTAATTCGTTTATGTTTATACTGTGATTTTAAAGTTAGGTATTGTGATGTGTTAATTCATACAAAAACTGTAGAACTTGGTGTATTTACTGACAAGTAAAGCCTTATGATTGAACTTTGGTTTTTGTTCCATTCCTTATTAATGCACTGATCCCTTTCTCTACTGACCCAATTTTGTAATTATTTTTCTCTGAAATATATATATACAGGGTGTTTCACATAACGTGATTTCTTTTTATTATAAAAAAATGAAGTTCGTTAAAAATCTGATCGACATGATGTTATTAGCTATG